>WYDE02259622.1:0-13683 GCA_009867175.2 Adela reaumurella
GCGCATACCAGGTCTCGAACCCACGACCTCTCGAGTTAGAAGCGTGCGCTCACCAACTAGGCTACTCCGCAACCCAAGTAAAGTACACACTTTTCAAAACAGAATAAAGCTTCAAACTTACTGCAGAAGAAACAATATAAACTATTTGCATCTTATTTGTCAATAGAAAAAACTCCATGCAATAGAGTTCAATGCCAGTCCCACAAAAAGGAAACCCTCCGCGAATTTTATGTGAATATTTGGTTTGAAATATTAAAATGGATATTTTTAAAAAATGCCAATAAGAAAAACTAATTAAATGCCTACATTAATATCAAATCGATAAATGAAGAAATTAAATATTGCATTTTCTTACCATCTTTTTTGTTCTTGCAATCAGCTGTCCTCGAATTAACCTTTTTTTTTAAATACTTAAATATAATTTGAAATTAATATATTTTAGCACTATATTTACGAGCATAATATAGCATAGAATGCAGCAAGTGATGTCATTGCTTTTGTGTTGTTTTTGTGTGTGTGTGTGTGATCACTATCATCATCATACGTTTGGTTTTTTTATAGCATTTATCATAATAATCGGCAGTCGACCACATTGGGCAGGAGATGCACGGGTAAATGTGTGTTGCAAACTCAGTGAGTCCATTGTTATACATTGTTTTTAATGCGGTGTCGGTGGTTGGGTACGGGGTGATGGGGCAAAAGAGGTTACTTTAAGCGGTTACTGTCGCTTGTGTACAAATCATAGTGTTTTACTGGGAGTTACCTTTTGAATAAAATTTTTATATGGATTAAATTTACCTCCACTTCCTCCTAACAATGGCTTCCCAAATATTTCCAGGCCCATTGTAAGGAGGGTAAAAAGGACGAAAAACAAACATGAATCGTAATTTATGTGGGGAGTGGCCTGTAGAGTTCATCTGTCGCAGGCAGACCTCATATTTATATAATTTTGAGGGTAAATGTCTTTAAAGCAGGTTTTTGCACGACTCAACTGCTGATTGACTACATAGACTATTTTTTTGTATACATTTTGATTACAACCTGAAATCATTTATTAGTTACAGCTTCCGAGTAAGTGAAAAGTTTTCCAATTTTCATATGACGCATGTTCAAAAAGGTTTGGTTTGGGTTTGCAGGACGTGGATTAAGGTTTGCTTTTCAGATAACGGTGCAGGTTGTGGTGAAAGGGTTTGTTTTATTATTTAAGTGGGTTGTAACATTTTTGTACTTATTTACTTTCAACTTTTTCGAAAGAGACAAAGCTTTCATGAAAGTTTACACATTTACTTTGGAAGTGGGGTATAATAATTAAACCCAATAAAATGTTTTATTTCATGCATCTCTATTTTGATTTTTCTGTTTCTTTATTTGCTTAAGGGGTCTGGCGACCATGGCCGCTCGAAAAATGGATCAATTAAAAAAAATTATAAACTCTAAAGTAAGAATTGGAAATTTTTATTTATTTTATAATATAAGAAAAGACTAAGAATGACATAAATAAATTACCCATAAAAATATAAAAAATCATTAAATTGTGCTGAGGGTCTCCGCGAGAATGTGCATCATTTCCCTGAGGCTCTCCGCACAATACGCGCGGTCGTTGTCTCACCTGTTACTCGGCTCGTATAACCTCGAAAAAAAAATAGTTTATTCGTGAATAGTATCGCTACAATGTATGGTCCTTTGTTTTGAGCATTTAAAAAAATTATGACGATCCTACATATGTGTGTGTAAAAATTTGAAAGCAATTGGTGGGATAGTTAACGAGATTTTGTTGGAACCAGTTCAAAAAATTGAGTTTTGTGGTTTTCGCAGCCCGCAGCGGCTTGACCGAAATATAACTCAACTTCGTCAGTTTTGCATTTTTCAATACGTACTATGGCTCTGAGCGTTCTTAATAGATCAAGGTTTAAAAAAAAATTCAAAATATCGGATAAAATTGTACTGCAAGTTGGCCAGACCCCTTAATTTGTAAATAGCCTCTAATGTAATTCTCAATAGAAAATGGGGACATTTATATGGATAACATTTTTAGTATTAAGAAGGCTTATTGACGCATAGCGCAAAAAGGGAGAAAACATGCAACTTTGGCACCTTCTACATACCAAACTGGTTATTGTATTAACACACTAAATATATACATAACTGGACCATTTCAATCTGAACACATTCCTCTAAACAAAATAACACAAATTATGATGAATTGCATTAGAAATTTATATTAATCAGAAGCAGCTTTCAGAATTACTGAAATGGGGGTACATATATAGCTTTTAATCTTACCCTCAATAGAAATTTTTAATAAAAATAGCACAGTTAATTCGAATTCCTATGAAATGTTAATTTATTTTGTATTTAGGTGGTAGGTGTATAAAAATTAAAACCGCTGTGAAAGATTAGTATTTTTGTGTCGAAATACATAATTTTTTATGCTTACTTTCAGAGCAAATAACTTAAAATAATTTCCAGTATACTGTATGGTAGCAGACAAAAGTGTTCTACGCATGATATTTTTGACTACAACACAACTGTTCAAATGAATTTTTTATAAAAAAAAATTCTAAAACACCCTTTGTATTACAGGAATTGTTTTAGCAAAAAAATTTAAATGTCAATAACTATCCAAAGTTATTGACATTAGTTATTGACTATTGTTAACAATATCCGAAGTTATTGACATTTAAATTTTTTTGCTAAAACAATTCGGGTAATAGAAAGGGTGTTTTAGAATTTTTTTTATTAAAAAATTTAAAAAAAAATTAACGGTCCAGGTATACACCTATGGTCGTGCGCCACCCCAATAAATTGCATGTTTTAAAAATAATCTTAAAAATATCATTAAGCACTCTTAACTGCCATGGTACTGAATGAAATGTCCGTGGTTAAGATAAGATAAGATAAGAAATTCTTTAATATTTTTGACTTTTCAGCATTATACATATTTACAAATGTTATATTCCTTGTATTAAGTAAGACGAACTGGGATCAGTAGGTCTCGGTCGATAAAGACTTACCAAAGTTTATCTAATATAAAATACTGTAACTTTGCTATTTTTAGGTTTCCGTACCTCAAAAGGATAAAACAGAACCGTTAAAGGATCACTGTGTTATCCGTCCGTCTGTCTGTTGACCAGACCCTTTTTTTTCAAGAATGGTTTTCAATCAAGTTGAAATTAATATCAAATACTAAGGTGTATGGTCCCTTGGAGGTTTAAAAAATTCATGTTCCAAAGTTGATTCAATCAAAAGTACGGTAGTTCTCTTTTCGCTCTTTTCTTTTGCAGGTATTTTATTCGTCCCACGTCTGAGTACATGCCTCTCTCATTCATATGAAAGAATTTGGTTTTACACTTCCACTACCACATTTATGTTACATATTTAGATACTCCCAAACTTATAAAAACATATAGAGGGTACTTCCCGTTGACCTAGAATCATGAATTTGGTAAGAACAAAGGTTTTGCAGTGCAATTAAAGTAAATAATAAGAAAAAATCGTAATTTGTAGTTATTTCACATGAAAAATTTCAGTTAGTATGTAACCCTCGGGGCGCGAGAACTATCGTATTTTGTTCCATACTAAACTGCAATCCATGGCTTTTGAGATAAATTATGAGACTTGGTCAAGTTTTTATCGATTAAGACCTATTTATCTAATACAACAAGGACAGTTTTATTAAATATATTTGAAATATAATTTTTACCACTTCATTCATTTCACCATCTGTTGGAGGGGGAATGTCACCGATACTGTCGACCTAGGTTTCAACAAGCGGCTGATCGACGACCTGCTGGTGGACTGCTTGGAGGCGACGGGCCACACTCCGTGCCGGGACGCGGAGCTGGAGCCCCTGAACCGGTTGCGGCACAACATACAGATGCTGCTCAACTGGACGGTGCCGCAGGACATCATGAGCCGCTTCCACCTCCAGAACATGACCACTGAACAGCTCCTAGAGGAGCTCACAACTCCAGATCGTGACCAATGAACAGCTCCTAGAGGAACTCACAAGTTAAGCGTTCTCCGCTTCTGAGGTAAACTGTTTTAATGATGATTATACCGACTAGCCGTGATTACATTACACATGTAAGTTACAAATTTTATTGAAACTTACAATAAAATACAATACAATTTTATTGTACCTTTACGTATACCAAAAAGGTTAACAGGGCGGGTCAAATACCGCAAGAGCATTCACTAACAACCAACCTTTGGGATGTGATATTGGATGTAGGCATTCAACAAGAAATAAAGTGGGAATTTAACAGTACATGTGGGAGTTACTAATTGTAATTAAATTGTCTAGCAATAGGCTATTCTTCTGTTGTGGAAAATCAACTGATCTTTTTAAATGTTAATATTGCATGTGAGGAGACGGAAATTATCGCGTTTGAATAATTTTTGGTCAATAATAATATTAAATTTCGTGAAATAATATTTTTTAATTTATGCATATGTCACGTGACCAGATCCCCGTGACGTCACCGCCCGTAGATGAACGAGTAATTACTTGCAAAGACCTACAAATAGTTATTTCCATTGAATACAAGTACGCTGGCGAACCTTTTACTTTCGTATAGTATGGTTTTATATGCAGTGACGTCAGATATAAATAAAATTTTAATGTCATGCGTTTTTTTTAATTGAGTGTGAAGTGTACAATAATCACATGCAGAATATTTTAAAAAACATTTTTAAATTAGGTAGAATAGCCTATTGAACAGAGCGGAGCACCAGCAAACGTGCATATAAATTCGAAGCTAATAAATGGGCACCAGCAAGGTATCGAACCTTAAAATGGCTTCACAAAACATGTGCTGGTAGAGGTAGGTTTCAATCGAGGTCGGGACTAACGATTGGCGACTAGTTCTCCAGAATGCGTTACCTTTTCGCTCTCTGCAAGCCCTCATCAGCTAGTCTGCGATCAAATGCCGCTAGTTGAGCACTCGACCTTCCTCCCTCTACCTATCCGTATTTTGTGGGATGCTTATTGACTCCAGTGATGCTTTTAAAGGTCTCATGTATGAAGCGCCTAGTTCCAATACCGGCTATAAAATCAGCACCAAATTTTACAGGAGACGAGCTTGCATCACACTCACTCCACGTCCATCATATGTCAATTTCGTTTAACAGTTGGAGAAAGTCAATACAATACTAGAAACCATGACTTTTTAAAAGAAATTTGTATAATTTTCAAGAAAATGGAAAAAATATTTAATTTGGAAACAAGCTGCCATGCTATTTTTCTTTTTTGGACCGCCTTTTTGTTTTTCCCACACGTACAATATAGCGATTTTGAAAAAGACATTAGTGTTTGATGTAAATTTTTTATATGAAAGCACCGGTTTTCGTTGTCACTAATGAACAGAATCGGTAGAGGATTGGTAGGTAGTTGCTCTTTCGTATGGCATCAAAAAATCAGTTTCGATCCCAATGTTGATTATATTGGAACTAGCCGGTATTGGACCTAGACGCTTCATGAGAGCTTAGCGTCCATCTTGGCAGGCGATATCAAATGTAAACTGCTACTGGCGTGGCTATGGACGGAAACATTAACCGCCTAACAAGATAATGTAGATTGATTAGACTGCTCACTTGAAAAAGTATATGTACATTTTGTGAGCATTTAAAAAGTGATTTTTATTTTAAATTAATTGTGTTAAGTATTTCATTGTTATAAACATTCTTGCCATATTTCAGATTTAATTCCAAAGAATTTTTTTTAAAAAATTGTCATAATTTATTAGCTTATTTATTATAGCTTACCTATAGCTACCCATTTATTTTAATTTGAACAGCAAGTTCATTTTAATAATTATTTTCTGGAGATAAAATTTGGTGCACATTTTCCTTCCTTGGGTGCATTAGTACATTTAACATTAAAAATCCAATAAATAGTGATACTTTTCAAACGCGGTAGTTTGAACAACATTTTGAAAACTTCCGGTTCTTCTCGCGGTGAATTTATCTGATTGTTCAGACTTTTCGAACAGACCGTCCACGGAGAAGTCCGGTAGCTACGAGACAGTAAGTTCGCCGCTCTCGTAGCGAGCGGACGTCTCCGTGACCATGAACAGGACTCTGTTCGAAACGTCGGAACAATACGATAAATTCACCACGAGAAGAGCCTGAAGTTTTCAAAACGTTTTTCAATAAATAGTGTTCACAAATAGCGAATTCGTAGAATAATCCTGTAAATATTATTACTATTACGTACTAATGTTGTATTTAATCTTGCGATTGTTATTTTAATTTAAAATATGCTATTTTATTTGCAATGTGAAGATTTGTTATTTTATTATGTTTACGCAAGAAGGTTTCTCAAAGTCAGCAAACCAGTGGAAAATAATAATTAAATTATTCATGATGTACATATCTGAATAGATATGTTTTATTATTGTAATGTGCCATGATGTAGGTATTTCTTTTCTTTGAATTATAGAAGTAATAGTGAATTTTCCATCAGACTGTAAAGTGTTTTCTTATGAGCCAGGGTGAGCTCTTTTTTTTTTATAAAAGTAATATTTATTATGTTATTTATTGCTTTATGGGTGCACTGCAATATTATCAAGAAAAGAAACATGCTGCATCACCTTCAAGTTTAAATTAGGTTTAAAAATAAGTTTATTTATTACTGAATCTATGTGATGTTTCTTTTTTCTTCATTTTTTAGTTTTAATTCCCAGACATATTCACAATTTACAAAATTTATTGTTCCAGTGCCATTACCTACTATTAGGCATGAGTACATGCGCAGTGTTGTTTTCATTGTGTTTTGTTAAGCTTTCAAGTTAATTGATTTGATGATGAACGCACAAAAGTGTAATTTAAATGAGTTAAAGGTACCAAAATGGTTAGAGATCGTTCGCTAAAAGTGGTGGGGTGTACAATCGCGCACATAATTACATTGGAACTTTTACAATAATAATTTGTATAATAATATGGTTTTAAAGTTTGATGTCTGGCGGTCAGGGGTTGGGGGGAGGGATGATTTAGTGCGGGTGAGCCCCGCAGTCAAAAGACTAGAGAGTATCGAAGCAATGTGTGCGATTGTACCTGCGCGGGTGTGCGCGCAGCACGAGTGACGGGGTCGAATGAACAACCAATCAAACGAGCGCTCTAAACTCGTGACGACACCTGTACCTATAATAGTTCGAGAGCCCGGTGAGATTTGCTATCTCGAGCTATATCACATTTTAATGTTTTCTAAACGATTTGTCATGAAAAGTTGTCCCTAAAATGGCAACCGTTTCGGCGAAAATCCTGCCGAAAGCTATTAGTACCTCGAGTTTTCCTGGTCGTATACGTACAAACGCACAAGCTAGGGTTTTTTTATGTGTCCAGGACAAAAAGGTTGATTTTGAAGAAAATGTGCCTGATTATTAATTGCTTTCAGAAGCATTTTCGCCTGCACCATTGCCGATTTTTGGACCTGTTTTCATTACAAGTCGTTTATAAAACATTAATCTCCGACTCAAGGTGTGAATCACTGGGCTGTCGGACTATTACAGCAAATGTGGACACGCCTGACCTGCGGCTTTATGGATGACATTCGTATGTTTGAGGAGCTATGCTAATATTAAATATGTCACCGAGTTTAGTTTCCTTATTCAGATATTTGTACATGTATGGAAACTGCATCTACATTTCGTGGAAAAATGTCGACTGTTGCAAGGAGCATAGGCAAACATACTCCATACCCTACAAACACTGCCTGCGGCGTTTGAAGGGTGTGCCGTAACTCTATAGATAAAGATAAAATCTCGCCAAGATAAAATACAGTGACAATATAGCATACATGTTTCATGATAAATTTAAAATTTCGTTCAAATTTCGTCATTTAATACTAACAAATGCAGTTCTTGAAACCATATTTATTTCATCCATATAACAGGAGGGCTAGAAATTAAATCGCTGCGCATACTCATATCTGATAAAGTATGTTTCAATGCGGTTGAACCGTTCACTGATTTGGTGTATGTTTAAGTTATTATTTAGTTATATGTATATTTTTGTTGATGATAATTCTTGCCAAAATTTTATTAATTGAATTTATTGTTGTAGTTTGGAAATGTTGTTTCAAAATATATTCAGATGTCGCTTAACCAAAGAAACGTTAAGATTATTAGTTTACCTTTACCTTTATCAAGATTCAACTTTGTTTATTGAATCTTACATGGAGGGCTACATCACGCATGGTGTAAGTCTAAAATACCGGTTCAAGTGATCCTGATTCCTGTCATGTGTCTGGTTACACTGAAAGAGGCGAGAAACATGAACACTCGAATTTTCACTACAATATTACATTGGAGCGGAGTTCTCAGGCATTCCATCAATTTTAATCAGTAATAATTAACAATAGGAAAATTAAACATCACAGGGCCGGTGGGCCAAAGTAATAAAAGTTGACGTTTACTTGCCGAGAACTCTGCTGTTATAATAGATTCCTAAGTAAGCTACCAAAGAATCAGTGTAATGTTTATGATAAGTACTTCTTTAAGCATCACGTTTAGTCCTGTAGTGTCTGTGTTAGGTGTAGATTCAATAAATATGAAGGGTGTCCCAAAACCTACTTGAATTTTGAATGTCGAATCATTTTCGTTGTGTCAAACATCTGACATTTCCAGTTGTCATTAGCAAAGTTTGAGGTTAAGTCATGGAGTGTTTCACATTCGAGCAAAGCACAGGAGTTGTGAAAATCACTACTTACTGAAATAGTGAGAACTTTGCAGTTACTAGTCGAAAATGCCACACATTTTTCGGTCACATCACACAAACTACCTAACCTAACCGTCGCAATGTTTTCAAGGGAGTGGCCCGTGCAAGGACGGCCACCTGCTTTAACATCCTGAACTAAGCCAACTGTTTCAAATTTATTAATTAAATTCTCCACAGAGCAGACCCAGTGCTGATGACCGAAAAATTAGTGGCATTTTCGAACTATCTGCAACGGTAGTAAAATTCTGTGCGTTGCTCAACTGTAAAATGCTCCATGACTTAAGTCATGGAGCATTTTAAAATTTCGAGGTTAACCTCGAATTTTTTTGATTACAACTGCGAAATATCAGCATTCTTTGTTTTGACACAACGAAAATGATTGAACCTTCGAAATTTAAGTACATAGATTCAAAAGTAGAAATGATTTCTAGGTTTTGGGACACTCTTTAGAAATAAACTTTTATCTTAATATTATCCTACAAAGATGATTGTTTAGCAAGAGAGAGTCAGTGAACCGAAGGTGCGAAATGTACTTACTCGCCGTTCTTCCCCAGTCCAACATATTGAAAACATCTTCCAGGAAATTGGTATTCAGTTTTGGAGATATAACACCTCCGCTGTCTAACACCTTATTTCAGTGGATGGGTTTCCATTGTTTATTGTAAATTTTGCAACCTTAATCGTACTACATTTCAACACTTTCGTGTCCATCAGTTTGGCATCGCTATAAGGTTTTCATAACAACCCAGTGCCTAGAGAGGCTTAACCCCCAGGTTTCTATAGAGTCAAATGCTTGTTTGTAGTTTTAAAAGCAAGATTCATTCATTTAAAAGTATCAAAAGGGATTTTATATCAGATCAGATCACGCATGAGTCATATTCATGTCAAACGGTTATGGTTTTTTTGTTCAGAATTATTTCACATTTCATCGTGGCAAGACTAAGCTTGGCACACTTGCCACACAGCCCGTGAAACCATGGCTTTATAGCGAGCGAGAACAATTCGATGAACAGTTAATTTCACGCTTCGGACCAGTGAATCAGCCGCCTAGATCATGTGATACTGTGTGACCTCTAGACTTTTTCCTTTTGGGGCTGTGTAAAATCCAAAATCTACATGGATAAGCAGGACACAATTGAAGAATTGGAAGCCAACATTACTCGCGCCATTCATTCAATAAATAACACTGGACATGCTCGAATGCATCATCGTAAATTAAAACTTCGGTATGTGCTACGTTAACCACAGTTATGGCCAACAATTGAAAAAAATAATATTTAAAAAAATTATGTAAAAATGGTTCTTTTGTACTTATGATAATAAAGATTACATGATACAATTGAATTTTTAATCATATAAATTTTTTTTTAAAGTAAGTTCCTCTAAATGAATCACCTATTATATAATTTGCCTTAATGTGTATATGTAGCAGGAAAATTGTAATATCCCTAAACTTACAAATATCGTAGGAAACTTGTAAGCGTCCGGAAATTTTTCAAACAGCTTTTGCACTTACATTTACATGTCAGGAAACTTACAAATTTCCACATCTCCGCTAGGACGGCGGGACTAGAGGGAAACGCGGGGTATGAGGCCAACGCTGATTGGCTAATGACAATTAGCTAATCAAACACCTACAACCAACCTACGTCTCTTCAACCGTCCGTACGTACTTCAACGCACCATTGCAACTAATTTCTTTGTAAAATTTGGTTTTATATAGCATTATTTCATGTGGTCCAAGAAAAAGTCACGTTTTTGCATATATGTACTTAGATTTCCTTCCTGTCGACCAATCAGCATAAATTACTCTGTTCTATTTTCCAGTTGCCTGGCGGTGAAAGTTATCCTCTTACAAGTTTACTGAGGCAGGTCAGTAAACACTAGTCTAGGACACTTGTAAGTTTACTGGTTTCACAACTTTCCTACGACATCTAAACAAATTTCATACCTATAGCGTAACGAAACTGATGTTGGGGTTAAAAACGACACAAAGTGACTTGTGACTTGAAAGTGACATAAGAGTTAGTACTTAGATATTTAGTGAGTTCTGCTCACTGAAGGTACTTCGTTTCACAATCTAGTCTAGTCCTAGAAGTACAATAATAATTACTTCTAGGACAACACTAGACACCTGAGGCCGTCTATGTGAGACGCCGAGTGCTTGTCTGGTACTGCCAGCCTATCAGTTAACTGAACTACTGCGGACTACTCTACTGTGGATTGGGTTGGCCTATTGTTGCCTCAAATGTTATAATTGTTGCGAGGAAGTGCACTAGCTTCTTATCGACATACAAACGTGCAGGAGACAAGATGATTAAAGTGAGACAATATTAGTTTCACTTTTATTTAAATGTATTTGTGATAGCATAAACTGTGTTCAGGTCAAATAAACCACCAAAGAAGCCAATTAAGAAGCGTTTTAAAAATGGCGGCTGTAAGCATGCTATCTCTCTCACACAATATCGGTTATACTCAAACATCTCACTCGCACTCGTACGACGGCCGCCATTTATAACACGCAGACTTTAATGGTGCGGGTTATATCTATTCTATGGTGATTTTGAAACTCTTGTATTATGATGAGAAAAAACATTAACATCGCTTACCTTTTAAATTATGACTTCTAAAATGAAAATATGGACGGTGTATCAAAAAATTCAAAATTGTTTTACTGTTTTATGCATGTCATCGTGTTGCATGTACTTATTTCAAAAAGGTATTTTTCTTTGTAATGTAATGGAAGAAAATTCAGGCAATATTTTTCATACCTGACATGTTAACATTAGAGGTGCTCGCTCACAGCTGACACCCTTACTGAAAGCAGTCAGCAGACTGGCGGGATACGGGCTATTGCTTACAACTTTATTGTTTCAGTCAGGTTTCCATTTTTTAGTTCTATCTTTTCAGATTGTACTCCTATTACAATTTTCAAAACCATTACATACATTTCTGTATGGAAATAGCTCTATTCATGGTTGTTACTGAAATGTATTTTTTTGTTAGAACAAAAAAACGCAATGCACCCCTAGACCTAACCTATCATGTTCAGTACATGAAATTCTGCACGCCCCATTCAATATGAACACCCATTTTGAAATACCGTGTATATTCTCGTCTAGATTAGAAAGTCAAATTGATTTTAGTGTGTGACGTTATTGTGAATCTGTCTCGTGTTAAATTTTGTGGATGTGTACAACACAGTCTGTATTCCATAAATTCGTAATTTACAATAAGTAAATGTGAATATACATCACTCGAGTTTTTTATTGTGAGTTCTCATTGCCTTTTCCTAAATCATTGCCAGCGCACATCACAAACCCACTCGTCCGCGGAAGTGTGCAAAGAACCCAGTGCTGGCTTTGTGTGTCTGTGTGTTCCAGTTTTAGCACTACGCAGGGCGCACCCTGGGAGAGATTTCGCCTGGCTGGCTGGGCGCCCCCTATCTCCTATCCAAACTCATGTGAAAAAAGTAAATAAAAATCTTGCTTCGTTCGCAGTCCGTCATATTTGAGTCGAAACAAAATAATTATTCTTCTGATGATTAATCAGAGAATGCAACATCAGGCACCCACCCTAGCGGTACTAGTAAAATTTTTAGGTGATGCGGCGAAATCTCATGGTGGCGCCCCTTCAAACAGAAAAATAGAGCTCTTTCTACGCTGTAGCTTACCTGTGATTAAGCTCTACCTACTCGTATCAGTAGTCGGATTGGACTTATTCACAAACCTCGCCGCTTTTCCCTTCAAAGTTTCGGATATTTTTTATTACGTAAATAAAATTAAGGTGAGCGAAACGAGCCCGCAAATTTTTATGAAGTCCCTTGCAGGTGAATACGAAAACACCACCGTCAAGTGTGCTGCCTTTCCAATGGAATTAAAATAACTAAGTAATGGAATCATATTATTGCACGAGCGAAGCGAGCTCGCAAATTTGTATGAAATGTCATGAAGATGTAAGCCCATATCCAACCAAAGGGGTGTCGCCTTTGAAGGGAAATAAAGTAACTTAAAGGTAATCACATTATTGGGCGAGCGAAACGAGCCCTCAAATTTTTATGAATTATCTTGAAGGTGTAAACCAAAATCATCTGGGGAGTCGCCGTTGAAGAGAAATTCAATAACTCGATCTAATAAAATTATTGGGCTAGCGAAGTGCCCAAATTTTTATGAATGCGAGTTTTTCTTTTCCATGTGATTCGCGCGTACGATCAAGTCGGCGATCGGCGTTTTAGGCGCCTGATGCGGACGCCACTGGGCGCCCCTTCATTTCTGGCGCCCTGGGCGGTCTCCCAACCGCTCCCTTTCTGGGTAGAGTTCTGAATGTGAAGCGCACGCGCGCGCTAGTCATAAGCAGATACCTTGAAACTGTTTTAGCTGAGTGAAGGGAAGCCAAAGCAGGAGACTAGGGTTAAAATACTATTTTCTGTGTCTGTGTGTCCTTTTTATCGGCCGGGTAGACTTAATTCACCTGGAGTAATTCACCTGGGTGCATTAAGTGCTACGCACGGTAGACTTTGTGCACCTGGGTGAACTAAGCACAGCTTCCAATAAAGTCCTCGGTAGACTTAATTCACCTGACTTAAACATGTAGGTGTGAGATATAAAAAATGCCACTGCGGACCCACGATACCCTCGGCGATGCCCCTGGTGGTATCGTGGGACTTTGTTTTCGACCCAATGATACATACCACCACGATACGGCTTGCTAATAGTGTTGTGAAAGACCAAAATTAAAAGTCCTATTAATAGGTAATTATATCAACACATTTAATTAAATTTGTTCAAGTAGGTTCAATAATTGTATCACATGTACTATGTTACACAAATTATGTAATTAATAAAATGTATGAGACATGCATTTTTGCACTTTAAAAATATAATTATTAATATACTGCCTATAAACCAAAATCGCAAGATAAACTTATTTATTACTCTGTAATTGGCATCCATGGAATGTCAATAT
>WYDE02259732.1:0-13675 GCA_009867175.2 Adela reaumurella
CTGAGCGTGTTTTATCGACTGTACCATGGAGAGTGTTCTGAGGAGCTGCACGATGCGATCCCACCATCCCCGTTCCATCAACGCACCACACGCCTCGGTCAGGGATTGCATTCACACACTGTTACCATTCCCGAAACCACACCGCTCTGCCAAGTCGTTCGTATACAGAGTGGGCAAACAGGGGAATGCACTTCCTGCCGAGGTTTTCCCGCATCACTACAATCTAGGTTCCTTCAAACGTAGTGTGAAGGTGCACCTGTCTGGCCGGCATGGCACTCCTGGACCCATGTAAGTCGGAATATGGGCGTCGTCGGCCGCTCTGCGTGGCTGACGTGCGCCATATGCCGCGCTTAACATTTCTCACCAAACGTTAATATATTCAATACATTCTATTTGCTTTTCGTTATTTGTTAGAGTATGCATATTGAGTTAAATTTTTTACGCATTTAACCCGTTGACTCTCCCATAAGGGACGCGCGTTCCTCTGCATTGAGTTTGTTTGCGCGCGGTCACTTTTTGCTTTATTGCTCTTTCAATTGGCATTTCCTATAGGAGTGATAGTGACAGATCGATAGCTGATGAAATTACCTTTCCACTGAATATAATAAATAATAATATAAACTTGTCTATGGTAAAGTGTGGCCCCGGTCTGGGTG
Organism: Adela reaumurella; assembly: GCA_009867175.2. Classification (NCBI taxonomy): domain Eukaryota; kingdom Metazoa; phylum Arthropoda; class Insecta; order Lepidoptera; family Adelidae; genus Adela; species Adela reaumurella. The sequence goes on from WYDE02259732.1 coordinate 657, forward strand.
AATTTTTAATGTTTGTGTTTTTTTTCACCGCATCATCGCCCGCTACACGCAACTCCGGATTTCGACGTTTTCTGTAAAGAAAACATATACCAAACTTTATTATTTCTAAAAGTACATTTATTTACGTGTATAATTATATAAATATTGCAAAGGTATGTTGAGAATTTAAAAAAAAAAAATTATATTGTAGATGTTGTTTTTAGTCTTAATCTTTGTGCCGTCAACTTTTTGACACTGATTTGTATATAATTTCATCTTCTTTATGGAACAAAAAATGTTACTTATGTAACTTGATTGGTTTACGAGATATTTGAGTTTATGTCAAGGCCGGCGCTGGACAACGCGGCACGCGCAAAAGTCTGGTACTCAAGGGCTGGAGCACTTTTTTAAATGCGGGGATTTAACGGGTTAAGAAATTTAATAACCTCAATTATGACCAACCTGTTTAAGATACTTAGGAACGTTAAAGGTGACTGTCTGTCGAACACACACTTTTTTGTGGTTTGTTTTTTTTTCATTTTCCTTACAAACTATATTGGTAAAGAAAACGTCGATTTTTTCTGCTTGAGGTTTCTCTACGAAGAACTCAAAACTCAATATGTATACTATATGAAACAGATAAACTCGTAAAATTTCGAAAAATTATTCAGCCCAGCTAGGATTTGAACCTGGGCCTCCGGATATAGCTGCCGTCGTGTTAACCGACTTGGCTGCCAGGCTGTCTGAACAACTCATCGAAATTCATGAATGGTTTCACATATGTGTTTAACGCGATCTTCCCGTCTAAGCACGTAAAAAAAAATCCAAAAAATTCAGAATTCAGATTAGGTCAGAAACAGACACGTTGACGTTCCGACATGCCTTAAAGTAGCACTATTATGTACTTGCAGGACGGACAAGCAGATCCAAGCGACGATCCGTAGCAGGTTCGCGTCGTCCACGGTGCTCACGATCGCGCATCGACTCAACACCGTAATGGACTATGACCGAGTCATCGTCATGGACAAGTTAGTATACGTGCATTCATGCTTTCATGTGGTCTTATCCGTTTCTGGAAGCAGGTTTATGAAAAGTGTGTGAAAATTTTGAGAATTTTTTTTATGAAAAGACGGAAGGCTACAACACCTAATGCACTAGATTTTTTGTACCATTGGTATCAGCCTCAACACCTCGGTGAATTATGTAGGTAGGTGCCATGTCAGTGCTTCCCTCAATTCCAGCCGGCTACACTGAACTGGACGGAAAACACAAGCTATGTTTCATAGCTGCTTCGACTGACCCTTCATTCTGTGCGGTGGTACAAACCCTGTCAGGTTTAACCCTACCACCATGCAAGGAGAGGGGAGGGACCTACAGTTTAACATGGAATACGAACCACGACAAGCGTAAACGGTCAAGCGGTCACCCATCCAATACCGGACCACGCTCGGTAGTGCTGAACTTGGGTAATCAAATACCAAATATCGCAACCACTGTGCCACCGACGCTGATAAAAAAGTGTGTACAGCTATGGCTTCTATGACAACAAATAAAACCTCTCTTGTTTTTTTGTGTGAGAGTTTGATTCACACTTTGCCGATATTTTGAAATTTGACAGATAGTGTCACTTTAAAGGTTCTACGTGAGCATCTGAATCAGTGGAATCTTTTCACACTGGCATTGTGATCGCATGATGCCCTAACTCACAAAGCTTGCGAGAAGGCGTCAAAACAATGCCATCCCCTCCCCTGTCTCAGGGATCTAACATATTGAAAAAAAAATTATCACTCTATCGAATGACATAACATTTTGTCCAGCTCTCCAGGCGGCTGTACATTCATGCACGTCATTAGAAATCCGTGCATGCCCCCCACCGTCAGACGTTAAAATACTTTTACAAAAATAAAACTGTACGCATGTTAAGTGACAGAATTGCCTTTGGTGTACTAAATGTGAACACTGACCGCGGATCTGAGCTTGCGCTTGCGGGTGTGCGGCGTTGTGGTGAGAGCGTGTCCCTCGATGTGCCGCACCCACGCGGCCGGCACCGTGAACACCTCCGCACACAGCTCACACGTCAGTGGACTGTAGATCTGTTCACAAACACATAATTACACATAATTCAAGTGTATTATTATTTCTATTGACACTATTTGGAAAAACGGTATATTAATTGGCCCAGATGTGAGGCTTGTGAAAGGATGCTGTTATGGAGACTGGCCTGCTTTAAGTGGCAGCGTGGTGGTCTTATTATTTAATATAAAGAAATCTGACATTTTGTGATTATTGCATCTGTCATGAATTGTGTAGTGTTCTGTCTTTGAATAATGAAATGAGAGATAGCAATGCGTGTTTAGGTAGTGTAAACATTTTTGGAAAGTAGACTAAGAGGATGATGAAAAAAAATTCAGCGAGACAGCATACAGCAAGAATGTTCAAGCCTATGTCGATCTTACTCACGCAGGGAATGCGTTACCTACACACGGATGTGCATATCATGGTGACGTTCATGGTAGGGTAGCTGTCGTTGAGCGAGCGCCCTGCAACCTGCTGTGATTTCAACACATCCGAGTAGGCACTTCTTGTCAAACAGAGCAGAGAAAATGTGAAACAAAATACCTGAAGATCGTCATTCAAGCATCCACCATACATTCCTTTTAAAACAACAGAGTACACCGAGTACAACGAGCCAGTACACAAAGCTCGTTGTATGATTACAAAATTGTTGTCCAATAATAATTACAATCTCACTAACCGGCAAGTTTATAAGGCCTTATACACTCCTGAGTTTTGTTTGCTGCACCAAATCCACAGCACAGTTCGCCGTTGCTTAAAGAGTTTGTACGTTGAAACGAATATTAAAACTAAACAAATCTCGTAATGTGGTACGACACAGATTCAGTCCTTCGTCTTATTATTTTCGTGAATTATTATAGGGCATATTGCTTCCAAAAATATGCGAAATTGATAGAGAACTTCCTATTCGGTTATAAAATCCGACATTTTGGAAGTCGCACGGCGTTACTGTGACGACGACCTGTCCACTCACACTGCGTTCTCAAACACAACTGGTTGCAATCCGTCACATAAAATTTGTACCCAGATATTTGAACAAGGTGCGGCGTGCACCAAATTCGATGCGCTGATCAGTAAACTCTGATCAACTTTGGCTGGTCGCTCACGAAGTAAATGTTTGTGCGAGATCATGCTCACCAGATCGTCTTCCAAGTCGTCGTCGGGCTCTGTCTTGATGTTCATCTCCGTGTGAAACATCTCTGCGATGCTGCGCTCCTCCTCCTCGATGCTGCTGTCATCCCAGTCCGGCTCGCGCTTCACTTTCGCCTCACCCTCTTCCGTGCCAGTCGTCCCGTCTGCGGCTGTAACCCATACTTATGCTGGTACCGTGTTTCAGTTAAGCGCATTCCGCCCACTCCATTCTCCCACTCGCACACATACTGAACAAAGTGCTCTCCTCTCTAAGCAAGAATACAAGGTCAAAAAGTGAAATGATAATATGTTTCCTCACAGTGTTTCTTTCACAACAGCAGGTCATATTTCAATGAGTTGGAAAACTAATGTTGCATATTCAAATGCTGATGTTATGTAGATCAATGTATACTATGTTCACGCATCACATTATTATTCTATATTCACAAACATGTGTGTAACTCATCGCGTAGTAAAGTAGAAGTCAAAAGAAGAATTTTGAATCAAATACAGTCAATACTGTTTTACTTTTGTTGTTGTGTTGGGTTTCGTAGTAGCCTAGTTGGTGAGCGCACGCCTCTTACTCTAGAGGTTGTGGGTTCGATACCTGGTATGCGAAGAATTTTTCCAGATTTAAAAATCTCTGTTAACATTTGTGTGCAAAATTACAATGCATGGTAAAGGAAAACACCGTGATGAAACCTATACACTAATAATATGAATGTGGTAGTGTATCAAGGTTGACTAGAAGATATTGCTTCCGGCAATAGTCCACCTTCTGCTAAGCAGAAAAGTCTATATTTATTTAGTTTTCAAAATTCAGCATAAATAGTCTATTATAGTTCTAAAAGTAAGCGGCGACCCTTCCAGACTGCTACAAGGATGGAGGGGATGCTGATATCTTGTAGGCCTTCAGCGAAATTCATTCCAGCTCTTCTTCGCTATGATAATTGAACGGGCATAATACTAAAATATGACAAATCTGAGTGCACGGACTAAATCATTAATCCTACTAACATTATAAATACGAAAGTGGGTTTGCTGGTTTCTCCTTCTTTCACACAGCATGGGAAGAACGGATCGATGGGATTTTTTGCACACAGACAATTTATGGGTTGGAGAGACCGAGTGCCAAGGCTACTACTTTGTTTTTGCCAGAATTTTTACCAATAACCATGGAAATTATAAAACAAAATATTTTTACAAACAGAATATTTCTTTTACATTGAACACATATAGCGGTTTCGGCAGGTTGTTTAAATGAATATTGAGGAAACAAAATGAATATTATTTTCACAAAAAAACTTGTAAATGTTTAACTACTTATAATATAAAAGTTACTTTTCAGGGGGTAATCAAACCTACCTTTAGCTGCTTCTTCTTCAGATTTCTCCTCAGCTTCAGTCGACTTATCCACTTTAGTTCTTTTGCCGTACTTCTTTTCTGTGTTACGCCTCAGTACTCTGGGTGGCGTCCCGACCGGCTCCTTACTCTTTTCCTTCTCAGATGTAGACGTGCTGCTGTCTTGTTTCTCCACTTCAGGCGTTGGTTGAGTTAATACGATCGTCTGCTGAGGGGCCTTCGGCGCGATCTGCCTTAATCCGGCATTCGCTTCGGTCGTTTTAATAAAAACAAGTTTTGGCGGGCCTATAAACATAGGTCGGTTCATGTTTTGGGGTTGCATCGGTGTGAATGTTTTCAAAAGTTTATCGTCTTTCTTTACTTGGATTTTAGGGACGGCCATGTCGTCGTTTTTCTTCTGAACATTGTTGAGGTTAGGAGTGGGGGTGGCGATGGCGGAGGGAGTGGGGGTGGGTGTCTTCTCTACCACGTCATTCATGGGCTCGTCTGTCTGCCTCCATAGTCCTCGGATCTTCAGCACCTCGCCAGCTTTAAGAACCGTGTCCAGGACATCGTTGGAGACTGTCGTCTCACCTGAAACGATAGCGAACAGTGCTCATGTAATATGACTGCATTGTATAAACCAACAATAATTTTTTGTAGTAATTTACTTTCGCGTTTTTTAAAAAAGGTAGCTAGAGTTTAGGATTCGGAAGGTAGATTTCTAAACAGGATTAGGATATTTTTTAAGCAGCGTTACAGCAGTAAAATTCACTGAAGTCGGGAGAGGAATGAGAGTGTACTACGTGCACTTACACTTACTTCGTCCTAATTTGCTTCGCTTTGGTCGATTTCCAATTGTTACCGGGTTTCGCGCTGAGTCAAAGGGCGTATAAATAAGTAAGGGAGTGTAAGTTGGAGTATAATGCTTAATCTATGGTCATCCCTGCTTCTTTGCGTGTGAGTGACTGAGAAGCGTGACCGAGTTTCTTGCAAAGTTCACCGATTAGTGACTGGCTCACCTTGTACTCGGCCAACTTCACAACGCAACTTTGGCGAGGAGCTTCACGAGGGTACTGGCTGCTTTACGTTGAAAGGGCAATAGTTACTCTAAGTCGTTGAAAAATATTTGTTCAGGGTCTTGAATCATGAAAAAGTGAAATAAAAATAATAAACTCATAAATTTAAAAACAAAATAACCCAGAACCGATTTTTTCTATAGTAGCATGGGCCAAATGAGAAAATGGGCCTATGTCAAAACCTGATCCAAAAATTTTAATAGGACTGACCCTTGTACATGTACTCGACGAGGATCTTGAGAGCGCGCGTTGAGATTTCGCTGGGCAGCACCACATAGAGAAGGCCCCCCGCGCGCGTCGCCGCCCGCTGCGCCTCCAGCAGCGAGCACAAGTATACCGAGCATGAGCTCAGGATGAACTTGTGCGCGGGAATCTGAGATCCGTCCAGGGTACACAGCACCACGTCCGTGAAACGCTCCGACCGCAGCAGGCCCGCAACAGACCCGTTGAGATGGGAACTGTGCGAGTGCCATTTCAGCTGGTAGGTGTCCGTCGACGTCATACTGACGCCGCGGCACCAGCTCCGCCTCCGGGTTTATTCACTTTCAGCGAGGACGGCGCGGTCGCAGCATCCTGGCGGCTCGCGTGATGAAAACGTTTGTTTGTTTTGGTTTGTTTACAGGTTCGGGCGAACTTCACAGTGCGCCGGCCCGCCTGAAAGAATGAAAGAGCGCGCAAAATTACAATTAAAAATCATATTCGTACTTATTAAACTTTAGAGGGCGGAAAATATAGACTTTGGCATAAGAAATACGAAGATAATTTATTATAACAATTATAAATGTCTAATATGTGCACGATTTTACATAAATGGATTAAATTCATCAAAAAAAGTTGCATGGTCGGATACAGAACATGGAAAACGTTAACCCCTGAAGCAGCGCGGGCCGCTTGACCATCTGGTGGCAGGCAGCCACTAATCCAGCGGCCGATATGGTCTTAAAATTATTTTGCCGCATACAAAGATTAGCAAACTAAAGATTTATTTCTTCTGATAGTTATTTTAATCTACTCACTAGACTGCTGCGCAGGAATCGGACACCGGTTATTAATCTGATGTTGCAACGCAAACACCGCACGCGACGGGACCTCCGATACGATTCGGTTCGGGAGGACGACGACTCGGCGCAGCGACTGGGGAGAAAAATCGATAGGACTCTCGCGTCGCGCGCGGTATTGATTCACCCCGGCCAATCCCAACCGCGCATTTATCTTATCGATCGCGCATGATGCGGTGCGCTGTCGTGTCGCGTCCACGCGTGCGCAGTGTTGCATTGCATGGGAGGGGGCGCGCCACGCTCAAGCGTCGTCGCTCGGGGTGCCAACCCCCTACCCCGTGTTCCCGCGCAACACCGATATATACCTACCCCCAAAGATTTAAATCTTTGCCTACCCCAATATAGAGCTAGATTTATATTTCCAATCATTTGTAGCTATGTAGAGTTGCATTCATTTACACGTATCCAATGAACATGTTATTATGTGTCTTTAATAATATCTTACCTACAATTTTGCGTCAGTCTATAATCCACTTATAATACTACCTATACTACTCTACTACATTTATAATACCCAATACATAACTAAAAATGTAGATCTATAACAGTCAACCTTTATACACTACAACACATTCTTATTGCTAGTGTATAGGTTTTTCACGGTGTTTTCTTTCATCGGGGTGCTTTGAATTTATGCACACATGTTTTCACCCAGATTTTAAAATCTTACTTACTGTTCGATACTTGATATCTATAAGTATCGAACCCACGACTTCTCGAGTAAACGATTGCGTACATCAACCACGGGGTCATGCTACCGAAAAACATGTAAAATCGTAAATAATTCGCACAGTTACCTCTCCATCTAATCGCTCCCGTGCGAGCGGATGAACACTACCTAGGTATTCTAAACGATAATCATTTTACACATGGAGGGAGAATTCCGACCCAGGGTACTCAGCAACCCAGTTAGTACCTATACTAACTGGGTTGTTGAGTAGCCTGGTACTTACTTGCCCAGTTGTACCTACAATACGAGAAATTATTAAAAAGTTAGTAAGTAAAGTACAAACTTTCAGCCATGATGCCCGTTCAACGTTACGTAAGTATGCATTTATATTTGTAGCAAAACCCTATAATATATGTAAGAGTAATAAATAAATAAAGTAAGTATGTATACGTTATGTATGAAGGGAACGCGGACGCAGGCAGACTCACATTATTCAGCAACGATTATTGATTGAAAACAAACCGATAAAAATGGCATACAGTTAAAGGTAGAGTCAATAATTTCCACAATTTTTTGCGACACATTCTCAGTTTAGATTTATGCCAGTTTGTAAGTAAGGCAAACGTTTCGAATAAACATAATTATAGATTAATCACTACTTTGTATTAAATGACGACATAAAAATAAAATGAGAATAACTAAGACTGACTAGGTATACCTATAATAAAAAAAAAGCAGTTTAGCTAAATGCTGTATTATTAAATACTTCTATCTGCTATATTATACCATGAACTTACACAGTATAAGTTCTTACCTATGATAGTGTATAGATTTATTACCGGTGTTTTCTTTCAGCAGGATGTTCTGAAAATTTTCATAAAGAAATTGAAATAATTGTATCCATTAAATTATCCGTTATCCGCTACGTCGCGGGCAAACGATGGATTCGTGTTGCCGAGTGTCCGGTGGTTGGAAAAATATCGGAGAGGCGTTTGCCCAGCAGTTGACGGTTAAAAACTGATGGTGAATGAATCCGGAAATTTGTAGCATTCCGTGTAATGGATTCCAGCTAAACTATGCTAATAAATAATTACGCTGCCACCCCTAGCCCCTAGTGTAAACCCCTTGGTAGGTTTTAGGAACCTACTCGTATTCCCAAAGTCAGGTAATATAAAATATTAATTATATCTTTCAGGAAATTATTATTTAATTCCACGACGGCTAACCAGCTGGGAAGCGTAAATTTATTTACAAATAGATAGTACCGAATTAGAATTAGTTAAACTGCTGAAAATGAAACTGCTATATAGGTAGTCATTATGAAATTTTCTTATAATTAAAAAATATCCAGTTTGAGAAAATTATAATATATAAACTTGCGCAAGAGGTTAGAGCGCCATTTTCAGGGTAGTCAAATGTAAACTTAACGAACTGTAGGTTGCCAGGGCTGTGTTCCTAGTCGCCACAAATAAGTTATCCTGAACGATACGATAACTAATGGTCATTCCCACAAATATCGGAGAAATTCTCAGAAAAAATAATGTTAAACATAACGTTCCAAGTCGCCAAAAGTTATCCGGTTTCTCATAATTTCTCAAGAAAAATCGATTGAGATAGCTGTGCAAACATCAAAGTGAGAATTAGTCAATGGAAATAATGGCGGAATTGGGATTTTCGTCGTGATTTTGGTTCGAAATTGTAGCGTAGCTTTACTAATGCAGCCCAAACATAAATTGCGCATGTGAAACGCAAATATTTTTCATGTATATCGATCAGATTTTAAAGCAAATTGAAAAGCGCGGCAATTCAGTTTAACGTTTACACAACTTTTCGCCTTGGTCGTTCCCAGTGTAGTCGTTATCTATATTAAATTAATGTTAAATTCTCCGTTTTTTTAGATAATTTATTCGTGGCGGCTCCGAACGCAGCCCAGGGTGGGCGAAGGGCGACTACGCGAGGCGAGCGAGGGGTGTGTATAATATCTAGGCACTTGTGTATACAAATATAGCACGGAATGGTGATGGTGCGGTGCGAGCAAATTCCCCTTCGAGAGATGGCTTGGCGGCGGCGGCAGGGGAAGGGGCGCGGCGCCGGGCGGGGGGTCGATCGCGTGCGCAGTTGATGCATTCGTTATTATTGATTTTCTTTTGTTCACCCCTAGCCCTCACTAGGTTAGTTAGTACATAACTCTGGTGCTATCTATGCCTACCTATGAGTCTATTTATAGGAATAATAGATTATTGGATCGACTTTTAGTGTCTGTTTGTCCGCACATCTCCGCTTAAACGTTTCAGCCGATCGAGCTGAAATTTTGTTGGTTCATTCTATATATTAATGCCTCACCACACACCAATTTTCAACTTCCTAAAAGAGCTGGCAAGAAACTTCGGTGGAAATTTTTCTAGGTCCACTACTCCTAAACGGTGTGGCCGATCAGGCTGAAATTTTGTAAGTTTATTCTATATGTTAATTGCTGACGACACACCAATTTTCAACTTCCTAGAAGAACTGGATATAAACTTCCGTGGAAAATTTTCTAGGTCCACTACTCCTAAACGGTTTGGACGATTGGGCTGAAATTTTGTAGGTTTATTCTATATGTCAATTGCTCACGACATACCAATTTTCAACTTCCTAGAAGAACTGGCAAGAAACTTCGCTGTCAAAATGTTCAACATTCATCCCGAGTATCACGAAGCCTGGAATGACAAGACTGGCGTACCTACATCTAACTTTTAAATAGGTTATAGATAGAAAAACCACAATGGTATGGTTTTTCACATAATACATAAATACCATCACGCCTCTTCTCCGGAAAGGGGAGTGAAGAGATAATTGAGCGCCATTTAACACATTCCTGCCTGACGTACATACTTAGCTTCATCAACCGTCATACATCGCTTCATGCATGCACGTCAATTACGGGTGCTGCGAATTTGCCATTTCGTAAAAGCTTACCTATTTGGTCCATTTTCTCATGGGCGGCCCCGTTCGACCCTTCCTTGCATATTTGCTTCATATATTTGTTGATGTCTTTCACTGAAAGAGACATAATTCCAAAGTTCCTTTTACTCTATGGTCGGTGTCAATATGGCAGAAAGAGATCTCGATTTTGTCTCTATTTCCGGTGTAAAGTTCTCTAGATCTTTTTCTGTCATATTGCCGCCGACCTTGACCTAGATAGATCATTTATTTACCATATGGGACATACATGACTTAAAGTTAACTACATTGTCTCTGCTTGCCCCTCCTGCGAAGAGGCGTGATGGTATGTATGTATAACTTAAAGTTAATCCGTTTCCATAAATTACTAGGTGTAGAACTAGAACAATGTGTTAGGAAAGGTACTATTGGACTGACATGGTCGCAACGCGGGCAACGTCCTAAATTTCAATATCGATAAAAAAAAAATGTCAGTTCCTAATCATATGTAATAAAATAATAATTAAGAAATTGTACATGGAAGGTACTTAAATAAAATAAATAAATAAATAAGTATAGACTTTTCTGCTTATAGCAGAAGGCGGACTTATTGCCGGAGGCAATCTTTTCCAGTCAACCTTTATACACTACAACACATTCGTATTGTTAGTGTATAGGTTTCCCTCACGATTGAGCATGATAGATATGTATGTATGTTTCCTCACAGTGTTTTCCTTCACTGGGGTGCATTGTAATTTTGCACACTAATTTTAACCGATATTTTAAAATCCAGAAAATTGCGCGCATACCGGGTATCGAACCCACGGCCTCTCGGGTAAGAGGCGTGCGCTAACCAACTAGGCTACTCCGCAACCCAAGATGTAGATGAAAAATTGCTATTATAGGAGCACATTGAGTCCATTCTTATTTAATTGTTAATATTGAAATATCTAATTAGTATAAAAATACAACTTTCACATTATGTAATTAATATTTATTACACTCTTAGGTATATATATATACATATTTAAGTATTTTTTACATAGGAACTAACTTCTTAAAATTAATTATTATGTTAAACATAAAAAAAAAACTTATATGCTACTATACTCTGTTTATTTTAACAAGCCAGTACTTAGCATCGCTATTCCTTATTTCTCATAGCACTATACCTTGTCAAATTTAGGATGATAATTTTGACAGATCACGCCTATGAAGTGCCTTATTTTTTTCTCGAACAATGTGCTACAGAAAATGTCATACTTTATTGATGGGTACCGCCCACTTATCGTAGTCATGTAACTATTGATTCCAAGTTCTATGAGAATAATAATCGATAAATCGAAAAAAATAATTCGACGATTATACACTACCCCACCCCTACTGTGAGCTGTCAAAATTATCATCCTAAATTTGACAAAGTATAAGACAGAAACGCTGATTGTAAGACACCGCCAATTATGCCCGCAGCGACTGCCGAATGCTTACATGTAAAGGTGCGTTAACACCAACAGAAAAATAGCTATTACTTTAATTTACTTCTGATAAAGCTTATATAAAATGTCAAATACCGCTGCCACACGTCGCACTGCACGTGGTTCGCAACACGAATGAGCGTGGAGACACCGTGCGGCGAGTTGGTGCTCTGGTGCGAGTTGAGGTGTGCCAATAGTGGTTCACTATAATACTTTATTTTATCCTCAGTTTTTTTTTCTATGGAAATTCACACGGAAGGCTACATCACCTGAAGTGCACCACTTTTTTTGGTACTAGTGATGTTAAAAGGAAAACTACTATAACAGCTAAGCAAGCAGGCTTTAGGCTATGTAAGTCGCATATTGTGACGGACAACTACGGAACCCTACAATGCGCGTGGCCCGACACACACTTGGAAGTTATTTTATTTATAGTGGTACGGATTCGGCTATATAACGATTACGCACCAGTATTTTGTCAGCCGGAACGTCTATGTTACATTTTTTGATAAAAAAAAAATTATTAAGTTCGTGCAACTTTTAAGTTACCAAAATTTGGTAAACCTAAGCTTAGCATGTACATTTAATGAGATCTGTACATACAGGTGTAAATGGTAAATGGGTATGTATACATACATGAATAATTTCCAGGTAGAGATCATCTATCTAAAAGTGGCGCGCATCTATCTCGTTCGCACTCATTCAGCCTGTACCTCTTTGAATGAGTATGAACGAGATAGACGCGACAACTTTGAGATAGATTATCTCTACAGAGCGGATAATTTCCTCGTACAACGGGTATATAATTGTGCGTTTTACAATTTGGAATATCCTCCGATGTAGTAATTGCAGCTGGGACAGTAGTGCTCCGCCACCTTGCAACACTGCATGTAGTATGGTACCGCCGCCACACAGCAAATACAGCACCACCTGTAATCATAATCAGAATGCTAATCGTACCGAAGCAGCGTAAAAGTACATACATACATACATATCACTCACGCTGAATCCCGACAATTGGGGTAAGCAGAGCAATCGATGTTGTGCTGCAACAACTCCGTTAAATTACAGCACAACACCGATCACCACATTTCGCAAGGTATTCGGACAAGATATCAGGCAGCATGTAAGGCACGACGACCCACCTACTGCGTTACTTGGTAGAAGTACCGTGCCAAGGAGAGGTGGCGAGCCCGTCGCCCTTTAGCACAGCATCTTGTCCTTATCCCTTAGTCGCCTTTTACGACATGCATGGGAAGAGATGCAGTGGGATCATTCTTTTAAGTGC
>WYDE02259843.1:0-13673 GCA_009867175.2 Adela reaumurella
GAGAGTGGTATTCAACTAAGAAAATTAAAGCAGTGTCAGGCGTACACTTTGGGAACCTCTGACTAAGTAGGTTTAGTGTGTCTTGAGAGCGCTAGGGTTGAAAATTCAGGTATCATAATAAATTATCATCATTATCATCAACATAGTTTAGCCGTCCACTGCTGAACATAAGCCTCCAATTTTTCCCAACCCTCCCGGCACTCGGCATCACGAATGCATCGTTTACCCGCGACATACCGGATGTCGTCGTCCCTCCTGGCGTGTGGTCTTCGCTTATCTGTCTACTAAGGTCGTCAGTGTAGGACGCGTGTGCTCCAACGGCCATCATCCCTGCGGATTACCTACGTGTCCAGCCCATTGCCATTTGAGCTTTAAGAGCCGGTATACAATATGTTGTGTCGGCGAATTCGTTCGTTTCGCACCTTATCACCTTGCACAACTTGTGCAGCACAAGCAGTGGTTTGCCATTGCGGCGCCGCTGCCGACACTTGGGTTGACTTGTTCGAGTCGTCGCACATTCACATGAAATACTGGGTTTTCAGTAGGTACCTACGTGACTAATAAATGTAGATACTACACGTGAAATAAAATTATATATATATAATATACTGAATGAATTTCATTTTATTTAATGAGTTTATTTTTAAAACAAAATGAAAACATATTTGTACCTATTCTACCTTATAATAATATGGACTAATACAAATTTAAGCAAAAACTACGGAAATTAATTAAACAGGCAACGTTAGAGGTCTTTGGAAACAGGCATAAATAAATCAAAAGATTTAATTTTCACCCATCTATCTATTCTCTTGTAGGTATATTTATATGTATGTCTAAGTTAAAAACAATTATGAGTGATTTAAATGGAGCCAATAATACCTATCGCATATTTAATGATCTGCAAAGCATGTGAATATGTTGTTCATGAAATTATTTTAATAAAATTAGATCATCCGCATCCGAGGTATATATCCTCAAATAGGAATAAGATATGTAAATACAGAAATCCATTTCAGTAAAATAACTTCATAGGATTACCCCAGGGCTCTATATTAGGTAAGTACATTCTTTATTCATCCTCCACTGCATTGCACTCGGACTTGTACTGTGTTTTACTTTTACAGTAAGTTCAATTCAATAATAAGTTCCTAGCGAAACAGTTTTACGGACTACAAACGCAACAACCACGCACATTTCAACAATTATTTTGTGACTATGACCTCTTGCAAAAACATACATAAAGATTCCAATATAACTAAAGTCACATCTGCGCGTCGAGCGCGCGGCAGCCCGCTGAGCTGCAAAGCTCTCTAGGGCGGTTGTCGCTGTAGGTACATTTTCGTACCTAAAGATCCCAGTGACTCCCTCCTGGTGCCACATAGAACATGGAAAGAGTGTCGTGCGCGATGAAGCGCGCATGCATACCTACCCCGCGCGACCGCACGAAACAGAGCGAGAGCGAAGCGGTCGAGCGACTCGAGCGGCTCGGTACGGTGCGGTGACTGGCCTATGTGCTGTACTTAACTTTAAGGCGTAATTGCCGATTACGCCGACGTCGTCATTCAAATTAATTTACGTCATGCTCGGGCTCACCCTCTACAGGACAGGATGCCGTTTACGGCATGTTTCTGGTGCCTTACTTACAAATAAAGATTGAAATTTATGGAGGTTAATTTTACGGCGTAATTGCCAATTACGCTGACGCCGTACGGCATTCAAATTATTTTATGTCATGCTCGGGCTCAACTACAGGATGCCGTTTACAGCATGTGTCTAGGTGCTGTACTCAACTTTGGGGCGTAATTGCCGATAACGCCGACGCCGTACGACATTCAAATTATTTTACGTTTTGTTAGGGCTCCCCCTCTACAGCGTGCCGTTTACATGCCGTAAACGGCACCCTTTTGGTGTCTTACTTATAAAAGAAATATTCAATTTTGTGGAGGTTAATTTTACGGCGTAATTGAAGGTTAAGCCGATGCCTTACGGCATTCAAATTCATTTACACCTTTGAGGGGTATACTTTCTACCGGATTCCGTTCACGCCATGTCTCTAGGTGCTTTACTTTCCAGTAAATATTTAAGGCCACTTGGTCCTGCAGCAGCAAATAATATGCTGCCACGTGGCCAATTGGCCTGGTGCGCAATTTGAGGTCCTTGATTATTTCTCAGGGTTACTAGGGGAAGCTGTTTACAAAATTTCGTAGAGATGGACGACTGAATCCCAGTGTACAGAGGGAGACTAGAACTGCGAAAACAAACACCCACCGGCACCGTGACGTAACTGCTGATTACAGAATTATTTAGGGTTCGCTCAAGTCACTCAACTTTGAAAATTTCTGAAAAATTCGTTTTTTTCCAATCGCGATAATTCTTTCACTGTTATTTTTCTGATTTTTGGGTTGATTTTTTACGCCAATAAAATTTTTATGCTTATCTTCCCTATTGGCGAAGACATCACGTAACATACACAAAAAATATACGCCAATTGAGAACCTCCTCCTTTTTTGCAGTTGGTTAAGAATAGTGACAAATTGATATTTACATTAAAAAAATCAAACTTTGGGACTTGAAAAGATGCCCATAGAGCCTCTCCCGTCCTCACACAGCCTCCAACAAAATGCACCTCCATAATGGACTACAATCTCAGGCACTAGGCGACGTGATGCTGTGTCACTCCGTGCTGAAGGAATGTGGGTATGACGAAACCAACTAACGCAGTCGCATAAAGAGCAGAACAACTGATTGGTGAAACCCTGAAGCTCCGAAATGCACGTTATGCAGCGGGCATAAGTTGCATTTGGTGCTCCATCGATTTCATGTCGAATAATCACACATCACTCACGCTCTATCCCGACAACCGGGGTAAGCAGAGCAGTCGGTGTTGTACTGCAAGAACTCCGGTAAATTACAGGACAAAACCGACCACCACACTTCGCAAGGTATTTCGGACAAGATATCAAGCAGCATGTACTGCACGAAGATCCACCTACTGCATGACCCGGTGAGAAGTGGCGAGCCTGTCGCCCTTTAGCACGGCATCATGTCCCTATCCCTTAGTCGCCTTTTACGACATGCATGGGAAGAGATGCAGTGGAGGCATTATTTTAAGTACCGGCTCCACACTGTACAAGTAATAAATAGATAAAGAAGAAAATCTGTAAATACGTCGGAGTCCATTTATAAAAGAAGAAGAATGTGTTCTATAGCTAATATGACGTAACTAAGCATGCGCAATCGACTATATGTTCGCTTCAAACTCGAGAACGACTAGATCAATTCACCAAGGTTTTCATTGACGTATTCTGTCACAAGTGACTGTGCTTTTAGTGTACGTCCCAACGCAATATTCCTTCGGGGGTCTGAGCAGTAAGCAAATATATATTACCACGCGGGCGATCGAACCGCTGGCGATCTTACTTGGATAATATTGCATGAAAATGTAATCTTGATAAAATCCGGAAAACTAGGTGGCATACAAACAAACATACTTACATTCATGAACGAACGACCTTTCGTATAAGTGGCGTGTGCTCAACCACCAGGCTCACCACGCGCATGCAAATACGATGCAGGTCACACTTTTGAAATGTATATTGCGCGAACCAATTTCTTTCATTATTTCTCGTTTCATTGAAACATAACTGTTAACAATATGGCGCCGAACGCGATTGCCGCCTGTTTTAAAAAAATTCAAATTTCGAACGTCAGTCCGCATGCTAGTCTGTAAGAATTTTCCAACGTATGGAATAAATTAATAGACCACGTGACATTAATAATCAGTGTTCCCATTGCTCAATGTTCAACTATTGATGATGTCACAGGGCTTTCCAAATTACGATGTTAGGCCTGATAGATATAAATGAATAAATAAATATACACTTTTATGCTTAGCACAAGGCGGAATTATTGCCGGAGGCAATCTCTTCCGGTCAACCTTTAAACACTGCAACACATTCGTATCGTTAGTATATAAGTTTCCTCATGGTGTTTTCCTTCACCTGGGTGCATTGTAATTTTGCACGCAAATTTTTACCAAGATTTTAAAATCCGGAAAAATTTTGCGCATAGCAGATATCAAACCCACGACCTCTCGAGTAAGAGGCTTGCGCTCACCAACTATCTAACTACTCCGCAACCCCGATGCAGAGGGTGTGTTGGACGTAAAATGCGATAAAAATAAGAATAGGGCGGGACTAGAGTCATTTTGTGACGTTGAACTGTCAAACTAACTTCACTTCAGTTATACTTGAGTAAGGTGTACATAAAAATTATATGTACAAAATGAAAAATTAAATAAAAACAGAAACAGAATAAATAGTTCTATTAGCTAAATATTTATTGTAAAACAATTCTAGAGCTTCAAACTTGTTGATTCAAGTGTGGAAGTGTCGAAGGTTTACTATTTTCAAGAACTATCAAGATAACTCATTGTTTAGCTGAATTATTTGAAAAAGTCATAAAAATCATATTCAGTTGTGTCTTTGCCATCAAGAAACTTTTGACAAACAAGAACACAGAAGAAAGCCATCATCAACTGCTTTCAAAATTCTCTTAAAGAAGCACTACCTGTCCTCGAATTAAAACATTGTATCCTATAATCAGAATAAATAGCTATATATTTATGTAAATAGCAGGTATATTTAGTCTATTATTATCTATGTATATGTATGTATATTGGTATATAGGTATAATATGTACTTCGTGCGTAAGTATTCGTATTTAAGTTTATCTTATCTTTTGCATTAAAATTATCATTATTTAGTATGCATCTCTTTCCGCCACAAACCTAGCAATTATCAGATCCCAAAGGTATTCTGGAAGAAAATACCTCTAGGCATTAAGTGTTATCTTTTGCCCTTATTCTTTTGTATTTGAGTGCAATAAATATATACAATACAATACAATACAAGAAACAATAAAAGAAGAATAGAAGGACCTGGAATTGTAATTTCATGCGGAATTACGAATTAGAAAATATATTATGTAAATGCTTCCCGTGTAAACCCTTGAGGACGTGCAGACCGTACTTTTCCGGAGATTCGTGTGAAGTTAGTCAACAGCCGATCCTATTCTAATAGTAATTGCATAATACCCCCTATCCAAAAAAACAATAAGCATTAAAATAGGTCCACAATTGAAGAAGATATGGCTTAATATACTCCAAAAAATACACCCGAATTTAGAAACTACTCTTTTTTTTCTAGTTGGTAGAAAATATACGTACGACCATTTTATATGTTGATATGATATAATGAAGTGATGGTATGTGTTGGTAGATATAGTCGTTATATTTAGCTCCAAAGAGTCTTACCTCAACATCTTTGGGGTTGACCAGTAGCAGGTACAGAGTAGACAGGATGTAGACACGAAGCTTCTCGCCGTAGTCTTGCACCAGGTTCCCGATAGTTCGCAGTAAAACTGCCAATAAAATAATTTAACGCATCTTTGGATTAGATGTTAGACTTTATTCTCTAATTTTTTATAATTTTTTTATTATATTAATTGGCCGAGAAATTTGAATAGGTAGTAGCGTTCTATGACCGTTTCTGAATTTACTCGGCAGTCGATGAACAAGCCCTTTCCCCCCATCGAATAAATTGTAAATTTGTATTAAATTTAAGGATCCTTTTTTGTTAAACGAATTCAAGAAATAAAATATAAGAAAATTACCACAATAACGTCATTATATTTTACAAGATGCTTATTCTTATTGATTTATTTGAGTGGGTTTTTGGGTCATATTTAAAAAAGTATGAAGTTTATTAGGGGGCGTTTGTTCTTCATGAAATTGTCATTTATTAAAAATATAACTTATTCAAATTTATACATTAATGTTCGCAGGATCTTGAAGTAAATTTTGCCAGGTCGGTCTCGCCAATATCCAAAATCCTTGCCTAGATGAAAAACTTGTAGGACTTCCCCCGTAGAAAAGAAGAAAATTGAAAATATTCTGTAACATTTTCGGGCAAATTGCTTTTCAGTGTGCCTCATAAAGTGCATTTTGCGTTAGAGCGGTTGTGTTTGAATAATTGTTTTGTGTTCTGTTCTTTTTTATTTTTTTTATGGAGAATGACACGGAAGGCTACATCCAGTTTTTTGGTACCAGTGATAGCAGCCTAACACCTTGGTGAATTATGTAAATAGGTGCTTCCCTCAATTCCAGTCCGTTACACTGAACTGGACGGAAAAGACGAACTAAGTTTCATAGCCGCTTCACGCGACCTTCATTCAGTGCGGTGGTACCAAACCGAGCGGGTTTAGCCCTACCATCACGTAAGGAGAGTTAAAGGACTTACAGTTTAACCTGGAATACGAACCACGACCAGCGTCAGCGGTTAAGCGGTCACCCATCATCGCACTGTCAAAGAACTACTGTAATATTAAGTTGCAATTTTTTTGGTTTTTTTTTTATGAAACTGACACGGATGGCTACATCACCAAATGCACCAGTTATTCTGGTACCAGTGATGTCATTAATACAATACAATGATATAAGTTTGGGGGTTGCGGAGTAACCAAGTGGGTAAGCGCTCGCCTCTTACTAGAGAGGGTTCGATACCTGGATGCGCACAATATTTCCGGATTTTAAAATGTCGGTTTAAATTTGTATGCAAAATTACTATAAGAGATTGCCTCCGGCAATTAGTCCGCCTTGTGCTAAGCAGAAAAGTCTATATTTATTATTTATTTATATTTCTTTAACTTTACGCGGACGAAGTCACGGGTAAAACTATATGTTGCATTTCAGTTCTTAATGGTAGGTACTTTTCTAAATATTTCATCCAAATCCATTCGAGCGTTTCGTGTCATTGACCAAGCATGGCGGCACATGGAACATGCTTTTATTAAATATAACATTATTCCCACCTGCAGAATCTCCAATAAACATGTGTCCATTTCCAATCAAGGGATATCTGACGGGACCGCGCAGTTTCACATAGTTCACTTTCCTGTTATACAGGAAGTCAACTAACACAAATAACACTATAATAATCAAGAACGCTATAAATGGTGACATAATTTCATACAATGCATAACCTGATAACCAAAATAGTGATCAAATATTTTTGATTCCAAAAAATATTTGATTCAAAAATCAAACGACCGAATTTGTTATTTATATAAACGTCTTCTCGGCAAGAAAGTGCGTAAATAACTAAGTATTTTTTGTGGATTTGCAAGAACTCGTTTTATATACTTACATTTGTTTTGTAAATAAGGCAGCACCAAGGACATGTGCTGAATTATCTGGTTTGGAACGACGGAATATTATTAAGGTCAGTTCAGTTCTCTACTCCCTACAGTAATAACAAGTGGAAAGCGACGATCGCGATCGGAATCTTTTAAGGAACTTTTAACTTTAAAGGTTGACTGGAAGAAATCCCTGCAAGGGATAAGTCCGCCTTTGCCCCACATGTAAATTACCTAATGTACCGTTTAGTTTTATAATTTTTTTTGGAACAATAACGAATTTCTTTTTCTATTTCTTTTACCTCACCCCCACCCCATCATCATTTGTATCTAAATGTATGTACTAAGTATATTTCTATATATTAATACTCCTGTTTTATGGAACAAACTTTATATATTTTTATCTTTATGTATTTATTGTATGTATTTATTATAATTTGTGTAAGTATATATGATTAAGTGTGTATGTGGGGCCAGATTAGCCGAGCAGTCAAGAGCACACTTCTCAAACAGGAGGTATTGGTTCGATACCCACTGGGAGCACAATGTTTATAACTTTAGAATTTTTGCTAAATGGCCGCTGACACTCCGGTGAAGGACAACATCGTTCGAAAACCCACTTCCAAGCCGGTTGGTCACCGTGGAAGTGTATGACTAAAATCCTCTCATAGCATGTTAATGAGAGAGGCCTGTACCCAGCAGTGGGGCGAATAAAAAATCTGCAAAAAGAAAGAAAAAAAGATGCGCCTAGTTCTTCTGGTTTTAAAATCTCCTGTGCAATTACACTGCACCCCGGTGAAGAAAAAAAATCGTGCCTCGAACTACACACTAACAACACAAATGAATTTGCTGTTTGAAGGCTTACTGTGAGATAATTACTCCGGCAGTAATTCCGATTTCTGCCGAGCAGAGAAGTCTCCTTATTCATCATCATCATCATCAGCGTTTTACCGTCCACTGCTGGACATACACCTCTCCAATTTTTTTCCAACCTTCCCGGCACTAGGCAACACGAATCCATCGTTTTCCCTCGACGCACCGGACGTCGTCGCCCCACCTGGCGGGTGGTCTTATCACACTTCGCTTTCCTGTCCAAGAACACCAGTGTAGTAAGCGTGAGATCCAACGGCCGTCATCCCTGCGGCTCTCGTGTCCAGCCCACTGCCATTTTAGCTTTGACACCCGGTGTACAATATCTACTACATTTGGTGCGTCGGCGAATTTCTTCGTTTCGCACCTTGTCTCGTAGCGATATTTCCCCAGCATGGCTCGCTCCATGGCTCGCTGGGCGACACGTAGCTAGTCTATTTCATTTATTTATTTTATTTATATTTTCAAAATTCGCCACATTCTAATAAGTTGGTTTGGTCATTGCCAAAAACTGATACATATAAATTCCTTCATATCACGTTTTCTTATATCCTTGGCCTGACTTTGTTCTTGCTTAAATGCCGTCCCATGCTTTGTTTTATTTAATTTTCCTTGCTTAGCATGCAAGTCGCTTACTGAATCTTAATCAGAAAAATACGGAAAAACAAATAAAGAAAACGTCCGAACCCGGGACCCGAACGGGTTTGAACCCGGGACCTTTGGCCTTTGCGGCCACTGCGATACCAACTTCGCCACCCGGACCGTGTTCAAACCCCGGTTCAGGCGTTTTTCCGTATTTTTCTATGTTAGTGCATAAATAAAGTAGCTACTGGTTTCCTTATATGTATACTGTGGTTAAATCCTTCAGTTTCCATATGAGAGCTTCAGAACGGTGGCATAACGATCAGTGAATCGAATTCGTAAAGGAACTGAGAGCATCTGTGCTTCACTTACAGGGTCACTCGTATTCGTTCTACACGAGCTCATTCACAGTCCAATCAGCTATAGGCTTCAGAATCAGCTTCCACCAAATATACGCCGCTACTCCACAGTTCAATCATACTTATAATCTTTGCAAAAGTATTATTTACTAACGTCCCTTATTTAAAATTATGTTATGTACTTACTGAAATATGTTTTCCCATGAATTATTATATAATATAATATAATTAATTAAATTTATAACTTTTTATGATTAGGTGAAACTGTTATCAGGATATGTATTAGAAAATATTACGGTTAATATGTTTTTTTTATTGAAACTGACACGGATGGCTACATCTAATGAACCAGTTTTTCTGGTACCAGTCATGTCAGCCTACATTCAGTGCGGCGTAAAATTCTTTTCCGGATAAAAGTTGAAAGCATTCCAAGGTCACCGGAAGGCAATTCCCAAATATCCAAGATTAATTTCATCCTCCGAGTATTTACCAAGCCTCCGGGATCAGGCGACCACGAAGCTTAAACTAACAAGCTCGCACAGAGGTGCGTTCCAAGTATCAAAATAAGATTAAATTTAAAATTTTCATCTCACTAAAACTACCATAAATAGTATATATAATACAACAACGTTACACACACAATATACATATGGTGGAAAGTTATGGGTAAATGGAGCTGAAATAAACAAAATATTTGTTCCGCTGAAAAGAGTAGTTATTGCGTTGTAAACTTAGTATGAAAACGAGGGTCTCCTGTATGGATGAGTTTAGTAAAGTAGGAATTATGACTTTACCTAATACTTAAGTACATCAAAACATCTGATATCCTAGGAAATACATGAAAAATGCGAATCTGCATTCTGATATAAATCATTATGACACTAGACATTTATATTTAATTTTCTAAATACGGATAAAATGTCCAAAAGTTTCGACTGAAATTAGTGTTTTGTTCTATAATAAAATACCATTAGAAACAAACTACAAATATTGTATTATGTAAACAACAAAACAACAAATGAAACAAAGAATCTGAATGATATCAGTTTGAAGAAAAATTGAAATCTATTCTTATAATGAAGGCATATTACACTGTAAAAGAAGCCTTAACTGGCACAGTGCCTTGAAATTCTCTTCATATAAATATTTAACAGGTGAAATCTGTATAATTCATTCTACTAATTTGTGGTATCACAAATAATATTGACGAGTCTTCTGAGAGCTTTAATTCGCCAAGTTTCTGGAAATTAACGCGCGATAAGGAACTGTGTTCTAAATATATCCGGCTTTTTATGGAACTCAGAAAAACATTCATTTACGAATATTTTTCTTTACCGTTTCGCAACATTATCATGCTGACAAAATTATTGTTAGGTATACTAAAAATTTAATGAGCTGAAAATAAATAAATTCATTCATTCGTTTATTTTAAAACTCTAACGCCGAGTTCTTATCACGTTGGGCTATGTATAATTCTAAGTTTTTTGTTATAATTTTGTCGTTTAATGCAAATTTTAATTTTACAAATTATCTCGATTGGTGCATTGGAACGCAACCTCCCCAAGGCGGTTACTTGGATGGGCGGGGAGAGAGGCAATACCAGCTGAGAGGCGCTTTTGTCTCGACTTCTTATCCCCACCGTACTGGGAGCTTTTCGCGCTACAGGCGAGCTTTTTCAACGGAATCTTCAGATTTAGAGTTTTAAACTGGGTCTGGCAGGAACTTGTATGCGAGGGAAGTGTGTGCGTTCTTTTCTATGGTGTCTTATATGTATTCCTTAAACACTCGTGTTTGTATTATTCGTTACTCAGTTAAGTCTGACTGGACAGTGAAAGTTGACTGGAAGAGATTGCTTCCGCCAATAAGTCCGCCTTCTTCTAAGCACAAAAGTCTATATTTATTTTATTTTAAGTCTGATGAAATTCAATGCAGAAAAATTTGTTTTAAAATTTTCAATTAAATCACGCATCCATACATATCACTCACGCTGAATCCCTACAATTGGGGTAAGCAGAGCAATCGGTGTTGTGCTGCAATAAATCTGGTTAATTACAGCACAACACCGAAAACCACGTTTCGCAAGGTTTTCGGACAAGGTATCTATCAAGCAGCATGTAAGGCACGAAGACCCACATACTGCATGACTCTGTGTAAGTACAGTGTCAATGTGAGAGGTGGCGAGCCTGTCGCCCTTTAGAAAGGCATCTTGATCTTATCCCTTAGTCGCCTTTTGCGACATGCGTGGGAAGAGATGCAGTGGGGTCACAATTAAAGAACATATCAACATATATATTTTTTTATTAAAAGAGCAGCATATCTTTTATTATTTATATCACATGGTTATTCAACAGATATTTGTTTCATTGACAAATTGAAAGATAATACAATAATTTAGAAGACTTACAGCAGCTAATCATAATTCCGTTTTGACTCGATCTCGACGGACTGTGAACTAATCATGATTGCTATTTATGTAATTTTGTCACATGGGTTCGGATAGTACTCGTAAATTTGGGGCGCCGTAGTAATCTCGCCCAGGACGCTGGTTGTGCTAAAACCGACACTGGCATTAGCACATAATAATTATAAAATAGACTAAGGGAACCGATTGGTCGCCTGTAGTGCAATTAAGCTATACCACCTTAAGGATAGGGAAGGGACCTACAGTTTTACAATGTGCACATATTCTTCAGTTTGGTGTTGCGATCGATGCGTGCTGGACTGTAACAGCCAACAGTTGGAAGGAGTACTACAAACTGCTATTGCAGTGCTAGATGGCTTTTATGAATTTTTTTATTATTCCTTGAACTTCCTTATTTTGTTTTCTACGTTAATATAAGAAGGCATACCGACAAGGATAGGAAAAGTTATGCTTAGAAAGTTTCGACAGAGAGAGAGAGTGGATGGTGGATGGTGAGAGAAAGACCAAACAATTTAAAAATATTTTAACAATAACTCTCAAACTGTATATAGGTCGGTACTCGATTTCAGTTCAAAGTGCGGGTAACATTGACCAATTGATCTTGTAATTGCCGACCAAACACTAAACTCTAAAACGCATCCCTCCCGTGTGAATTGATTATCGCCTACATTTATTACTACACCGTCCGCTGCTGGTGCTAATGTTCTCTGCCATCCCCTCTGGGGAACAAGCGCGGTGGAATGTATGTTTAAAAAAATAATTCTAATAAAGAAGTACTACTCCAGATTTCACGAACACTACACGAACTCCCAAATTATAGGTATTCCAACTGCAGTTCAAAGTGCGGGTAACATTGACCAATTGCTCTTGTAATTGCCGACCAAACACTAAACTCTAGAACGCATCCATCCCGTGTGGATTGATTTTAGGCTACATTAATTACTGCACCGCCCGTTCCAGGCGCTAATGTTCTCTGTAAATCTCCCTCGGACGTGTGAATTCGCTCTTTGTGGTGCCAGGTATGGCCAATGTATAGATAACGAAAGGCTAACAAATAAACGCCATTAGACGCTATATATATTTCATAATTCGCTTACTGGACCTTTATCAGAAAAATTAGGACAATACATTAAAGAAAATACACGCGAAATATGATTCGAACCCGGGCCTTTTGGCTTTAGCTGCCATTGAAATACATACACCAGGGTCATGACAAAAGAATTTTTTTTTTAGCATGATTAAACTAGAAATTAGGGTTTTTAAATTTATTGCTCTAGATACTCTGAAGTGATGAGTATGTTTGCGTGTATGAAAATATGTGACTTAAATGGCCGTATCTTTTGATTAGGCAGACATAAAATCTTAAATTTTGTAATTTTGTAAGCGACTGTTAACTTTTGAATTTGATATTAATTTAAACTGGTTAAATTTAAATCCCCTGCCCGTTCCTCAGAAAACGGTCTTGATAGAATGACAGACACACGGACAGACGGATGGTCAAAAAAATTAACCGGTGAGGGTTCCGATTTTATCTTTTTGAGGTGTGAAAAGCATATTTCAAAGAACAAAACTTCATGAAAAGGCATATTGATAAAAAGCTAATTTCAGAGAAAATTAATTGAACAATACACAAAAACCAGTACTACCATAGATTACTATAATATACTCCTACACTTAATTGAAGAGCGCAAGAGAAAACAATATGATAGGTTTTTTTCCAGATTAAAGGACGATTATATGCTGGCAAGGACTTTTTATATGCTGCGCAATATGTTACTGTTATACTCTTTATATGCTGTGCTATCTCAGTTAGAATTTCAGGAAGATGCGGCGAGGGAAAATGTTAATAGAGCTTTAGAATAGCGGGTCTCGCTCGCTCGTGATAGCATTTTTGTATAGTTTTTACGACAGTTGAAGATGTGTATTCTCCAGTGTTTTATAAGGTTTCTCTACAATGGAATATGTTAGTGGTCCATTTGTGTGCTTGGGAATAGGGCATATATGGTGTGCGGGTGAACTGAGGGACCACAAGGTTTTTTAGTAGTTTCAGTTAACGAAACTTTAGTAGTAGTTGTGAATCAATTTGTAAAATGAATCCTGAAATTTGTAAAGAATTAATTAAAAAGTTGTACGTGTAATAGTGTGGTCCCTCAGTTCTCACACTAGACCTTCCAATTCTGGGCAAGTATTTAGTTTACAGGCATGTTATATTTACAGGAATTTAGTAAAACATATTTAAATGT
>WYDE02259954.1:0-13670 GCA_009867175.2 Adela reaumurella
TTTCCGGATCTTTTTCAACTTTTTCCAACTTTTTCCATTTTTGGCTCATTTTCCATTTGGATCGAGACGGAAAAAGAACCGCTTTGCATCTCTAGTCTTGCGGACCTGTCATAGTTAATAAAAATAAATTACCCTAAAAATATACTTTTCTTGATGGTAACTTACACTACAATAGTATCAATAATTTTTTTAAAGATTAGCTTCTAAAATACACACATATATAAGGTGTTTTAAAAATAATGTGAAATTCTTTTAGGGTTGATTTGATATCTGAAATAGATCAACTTTTTGCTAAGTAGTATAGTAGGTAACTAAGGTAAGGTAAGGTAAGTACTATTTGTAATGTTTTCCAAGGAAATAATTATTATAATTAATAAATAACATACACAGCAGATCGGCGCTGCGGCGTCGTGCGCGCAGTCAGCCCCCTCACCGCAATACCTATGCCCGCTGAAATATATTCCATCCTCCCCACCCACCACCTGGCACCTGTGCAGGAAGAGTTTGTTTACGTTTTAGTGGGTCTAGATCAGTGGCGCTCATCCTACGTGCATCATGACTTGTTTATTTACGTGTGTGAAGCATAAAGATAGACTTCGGCGGGCCCGTGTGAAGTTTTATGTATTTATTTTGACTGAAGTGAGTGGTGTCCAGAGCTTTCGGTGTGTGATAAACATATGTTTGGACATGGGGTTATATTTTTCTGAGGGCATAGGTATTGCGACGCGGGGGGAAAGCGGAGGTGTGCACGACGCCGGC
Source organism: Adela reaumurella (assembly GCA_009867175.2). Classification (NCBI taxonomy): domain Eukaryota; kingdom Metazoa; phylum Arthropoda; class Insecta; order Lepidoptera; family Adelidae; genus Adela; species Adela reaumurella. Next base: position 760 of record WYDE02259954.1, read on the forward strand.
GAGCCGCATCGGCGCGGCAGAGTAGGTAAAATCTGGGCGTCTACCGTGCTATTATCACATGAGCGAGTGAAGAGACAACGCCACGGTCAGACTGGCCGTGTCGAATGCATTAACGCCTACGATTGGTTGAGACCTCTTCACTCACTCATGTGATGTTAGACCGGTAGAGGCACAGGTCACACGCTGCGGCTGCACCACCAGCGCATCAGTCAGGGAATGTAGTACCCAGAGTCAACAAAGTTTCCGTACTTTCAAAAGGTCGTGAAGAATCCGATGAACAGTTGGTGCACACAACTTGTCTGTATTCCTCCAATAGTCTTCGTGAATCCTCAATGTTTTTATCGGAAGTCGGCACCGGTCTTCCGGATTTGCATCATCGTCCAAGTTAAAATTACTGTGATTCAATTAAATATCCCACCGTACTAGGGTCCTTATAGATTTACAAGTTCCCCATAGTGCACCTTTCGTTTCCTTGAAACAATTGAGCTGTTTATTTAAGCCACGCTTAAAATTATTCAAAATATTACACAAATATCATGATGAGAGAATCTCGCCATTTTCATGTAGGTACAATATTTTTTTATATATCGTACAAACGACTAATCGAAGCTAATTTCTTTACCGATGGCTGCTGGTAGAGTTCGATTTCAAGCGAAAGCTCATGTTAAGGTCTCAAAATACGTGTGATATCAGTTAGTGAAAAAAAAATCCAAAAAAGTTGAGCTGTGATCCCAATAAGGTCAAAAATGTCTAAAGGTGGTTTTAAAGAGTCTATGTTGTATGTGTAATGTGTAATTTTTTGACACAGGAGTTTGATTACACAGTAGTTTGATGACACCGTAGTTAGATGTCATCGCAGTTTAATGGGACCTTGACTTTGACGTCGATAAATAAGTTAAGCGTTGCCGAGCGCGGTCAGTTATGGAGGATTGACCGCTTGAACATTGATGCTGGCAGTGTTCAGATTAAACTTCAGGTCCCTTCGTTCTCCTTACTAGGTGGTATGATTTATCCCGCCGGGGTTGGTACCACTTGAATGAAGGTCAGTCGAAGCGACTATGAATGAGAAATAGTTCGAAGATGTGTGGGAAAAGGTAGAAGACGGCCAGTCAGCGAAATATCACAGAACTATAATTATTTATGTTTTTATTAATTATTGCAGCGGTTTGATATTATATTGTAACTAAGAAACCGTTTTTTTTTCAATTAGTAATTTATTATTCTCTTAATTCGTAAATTAGATTTAAGGACATATACGTCACAATACTGATGTGAAATAAATTATTCACATTCTTATTATTTTTCTCAATATTATCCAATCACTGCAGAACTCGAAAAAGGATTTCACAAAGAATAAAGAGCTATTATTTTATTTATTTATTTATTTCACAAACTCCTATTTACAGATAAGAAAATTCAACCCTTAGGGTAAAGGTTAAAAACAACAATACACAATACCTTATTAATGAACTAGAATATCCTGCTGTGGCGCCATCGCGCTTTTTTAAAAAGAAAAAAATGCATGCTGGCCACTTGTACATATATGTATATCTCGCCCGCGTGGCCGCTCCGAAACATATTTGCTCACTGCTTCAACCCCCGAAGGACTATCGCGATGGTAAATATCATATTAATATAACCATCCTCATTTGTTAGAGAATACGTCAGCGAAAACCCCATGTGAATTACGAATTACATGTGAATTATGTGAATACCGGGTTTGGTACCACCCGCACTGAATGAAGGTCGGTCGGTGTAGCCGGCTGGAATTGAGGGAAGCGCTGACATGTCACCACCTACATAACTCACCACGGTGATTAGGCTGACATCACTGGTACCAGAAGAACTGGAAGATGTAGCCATCCCTGTCAGTTTCAATAAAAAAAAAAATTATTAAGTCGTTATCGAGTTATAAGCGAACATAAAATCCCATTCCGACGACGATGCATACATACATACTTAGTCTGTTCCATAGTTGCAGATTTTCTGCTGCATATAGATTTTTTTTTATGTTAATGGCATATGGCGCACGACAGCCACGAAGAGCGCCCGACGACGCCCCTAGGCACTCCGACTTATGTGGGTCCTGGAGTGCCATGCCGGCCGGATAGGTGCACCTTCACACTGACCCAAGATTGTAGCGCTGCGGGAATACCTCGGCAGGAAGTGCATTCCACTGTTTGCTCACTCTGCATACGAACGAATTGGCAGAGCGGTGTGTGCTCATTTTGGGAGTGGTAACAGTGTGTGAATGCAATCCCTGACCGAGGCGTGCAGTGCGTTGGTGGAACGGGGTGGTGGGACCGCATCGTGCAGCTCCTCAGAACACTCTCCATGGTAGGGGTATATAGGGGTGTATATACGTAGTATAGAACGGTCTGTAATAAGATGTAAACACGACATATGCCTACTATACTGCATTATTATTTCTATTATAAATACTATTATTATTACATACATACATAGATAGCGTCACGGCTGTTTCCTAGTGGGGTAGGCAGAGACAAAGGATCTCCACGTGCCACGATCCTGACACACCTCTGCCGCTCCTTGCACTCTCATAATTTTTTCATACATGTTCGTCGGTTACGGGTACTGCGCACTTGCCCCTTTTGGAGAACCTGCTCGATCTGTTCTAGGTACGTGCGTCTAGGGCGACTCTACCCTTCCACTCACACTGACTCCAAACATTTCTTTCGTTAGTCTTCTATTATCCATTCATCCATCATGACCAAACCACCGAAGCATTCCTTTCTCAATCCTTGTCACTATATTTTCTTTACGACCAAACGCTCTCGAACTTCACAAATTCACAATCTGCCTTTCATTGTGACTCCACACATTCTACTCAACGCGCCCATTTCCACAGCATTTATTCTGCTTTCAGGCTTCGTCTGCCATACCCAACTTTCACTCCCGTACATCAGTGTAGGGGCCAGCACTCCACCATATTATTATTACTACAGAAAAATAAATGCATTCAAATAAACCTTTTACATAAATCCTAATCAAAATCATAGTAATACTAAAATTAAACTTAAGTATGTACTTACAAAATACACCTAACTATAACTTACAACTAAATACAAATAATAAACTATCTAAACTAACCTACAAAAAATTAATAAATTCTAAACCTAACTATATATCTATAGAAAGAGCAAGTAACGCTCGGCTCAGGAGGGCAGATGGAAGAGCACCTAGAGAGCACCAGTCGAGGAGAATGTGCCCATAACGCTGGCCGCATTCCCTCTCTGGATCGCGATACTTACTCTTTCTCTTAGATATCTACTAGAATTTTGCACCCCCGTTTTTTCAGTTTTTTTTATTCTTAATTATTTATATGAGTAAGGGATTGAAAAGCACAAAGAGAAAGCTCGAAAATTCTTTGAACTGCAGAATTAAATGCGCTCTGCGCCGATTTAGAAATGCATTTGTAATAAAAGTTCGGATAGTCAAAGATTTCACAGTCGATTCAAAAAGAATAAAACGTAAGGCACTTTAGCTGAAGATCTCTCATTGCTTGCAGTGGAAGCGCACTTTTCAAATCGAGCATTCGTGAAAAGCCTGCAATTTTACCTAGCATCCACTCGTGTGGAGCCGGACCGGTCGTCGCTCTCGCACCAACATATTTGAACAGAATAAAATCCAGTCGTTTTTCAGACACTGTCAATTTTTTGAACCCTGATCCCTAGACAATTGTAATGAAGAGTGACGAAGGTTGATATTTTTCAATCGAGCTTTGGGATATTCAACGGATCGGCCTACATTATAACGTCCCAATGTTGGGCGCAGACCTCACTCTCTGATATGAGAGGTGTTTCAGTAATGTATGGTTATCTTAGATCTTAGAAGTGGTATACACAAAAAATCTTTTGCATTAATGGTGTATAGGTTTTTCAAGTGTTTCAGATTGGCCAAGCAGGCAAGAGAACGCCTCTCAAGCCGGAGGTGCACGTTCGATACCTACTGGGAGCACAATATTTACTTTAGAACTTGTGCTAAATGGCCGCTGAAAGACCGGTGAAGAAAAACATCGTGAGGAAACCCACTTCCAAGCCGGTTGGTCACCCTGGAAGTGTATGACTAAAATCCTCTCATATCATGTAAATGAGAGAGGCCTGTACCCAGCAGTTGGGCGAATGAAATGACTGCAAAAAGAAGGTTTTTCAAGAGGGTTTTCTGCACCGAAATAATGACACACACACATCATGTCATACTTCAATATATTAGAATTTTGGATTTATGACCCGTGCCTACAATCCAAGTTATTCCGCAGTAGTAAATGATCGATCAATTTGCCACGCGCTACTGCCACATTTATCCAAATATATTAAGATAATTTAATTAACGGGGTTTGATGTTATGTGACCATCACACCAAGTCATCACTTATTTCAAGATGTTGTAAAAGGTATGAACTGTATATACCAATAATGTAATGCAATATTTATAACAATAAATCTCTTCAATTGGAAAATAAAAAAATAAATAGATAATATTTGGCTATTTTTCGCTATAACATGCTTAAATTCGCAATCTTCATTAACAATGCAATTATTATGAATTATAATTTTTTTATAATCATTATCAATTTTATGCAGCTATAGCTGAAGATCGGATTTCACCTCTTCTGAAAATATGTGAAAGGAAGCTACTTAATATGTGATGTTGTGTTACTTTTCAGGTCGCTCTTGTAATGTGCCAGTACGTGGTCAGTGGGTAGTACGAATGCGTGTCGCAGGTCTCTCGCGGCCGCAGAGATCCAGGTGGATAGGTCGGAGCAGGCGCACCGCAGCGCACGTCCGCTCACCGCCACGGCCGCCGCTGCACTCTCGTTAGTCAGCGTCATACCCACCACGCACACCCTGCAATATTATTTGCTTTTAAAAATTAAATTATTTTAAACTATCGAGAAACAGATGAAGAAAAGCTGGGGCTGCACTGCGGCACGCGGCAATGCTGCGTACGTGTAGATTGCCTCTCTATGGATTTGTTTGGAGACGTCTGCACTGCGAGCTGCTTGCGGCGTGGATACGTGACGTCACAGCCTGGATTTATAGAATAATCTGTGAGTCCCGGCTTGAGGCTAAACCTCCTCCCCCCCCCTACCCCCTTTCAGCCTCACCAGAATAAAAAGTCTTTTGAAAATTTAATAGATGGACGCTGACAGATAATGGCGTCAGAATAACAAAATGATTTGATTTATTACAAATTTTTAATCAAATTGACATCTCGATTTCAACAGAAAGGTACATCCAATCTTGCGAAAATTTCTCGAATACGTTTCAAAGGTGGGGCCAATTAGGATAAATTTATTCGTGAACTTTCCTTTAGTTGATTATATTATTTTTGACCTCGAACAAAAAGTGGAATTTTCGTATAATGAACTAATCCTCATCAAATAGATTAAACTCTTACAAAGTGAGCCCCGGCTGCGTAACGTTTTAATTTAACTTTAATCAAGTTCGTATTGAGTTAACTTGGCAGGCCCGGGATTCCACTGGTAAGTCGAATTAAACATTTACCTACTACATTCCTACTACTGTACTAGATAAATGTTTATAATAGATTTTCTTCTCCGTGCTTAGCTTGCACGTCGCTATACAATGTGTGTAATATATGAAACAGAAAAATTCATAAAATTTTGAAAAATTATTCAGATCAGCCAGGATTTGAACCTGTGTCTCCGGCTATAGCTGCCGGCGCGTGAATGCCACTCATGAATTTCGATTAGTTGTTCAGTCAGCCTGGTAGCGAAGATGGTTAACGCGCCGGCAGCTATAGCTGAAGACCCAGGTTCAAATCCTAGCTGGGCTGAATAATTTTTTTATGAATTTTCTGTTTCATATAGTATACACATTGTATAGCGACGACGGAAAAACATAAATCCAATATACACTTTTTTCTAGTACAGTAGTAGGAATGTAATAGTAAAATTTGAAAGGAAGGGTCGAACGAGGCCGCCCTAGGCGGACAATATCATGACCAAATACGTAATCTATTCGGAACGGGCAAGTTCGCAGCACCCGTTACCGGAGCGCGTGTATGAAGCGATGTATGACGGTGGATGAGGCAAGGGATGTATGTTAGGAAAGTGTCAAAAGGTGCTCAATTGTATATGCCTACACCTACGGGAAGAGGCGTGATGGCATGTTTGTAGTTATGTACGTAAATTTAAAAATGTACGTCATCAAAAACGGACACCAGCCTAGGTACAAGGAGAAGGAAATTGTTTGCACTGCACAGAGACCGTGTCGATTTTCACTCAGTCGATATTGCACCGTTCCAAAGTTAGTAGACTCATGGAAATGAGTTTTGCGTGCTGCAACTTTTTGACTTATTTTTCTTTATGATACTTGGAATGCTGAAAGTTATAAAGTAGTCAAAAGTTGCAGTGGAAAACATGAGTTTATAGACTTTCATAGAGGCAACTCACCGTCATTTCGATTAAGCCTATACACACTGTAATGTACTTATACAAAATAATAAAATTAAATTTGACACTACATGATACTAATATAATTTGACACTAATCAATACTATCCCTACTATTATAAAATGCAACGTCTGGCGTCCTCAGTAGTTAGTCCTGTCTGTGCGTTTATAACTCGAGAATCCCTGGACCGATTTTGATGCGGGGTATGTCTACGTAAAGCTTAATTCTTCCCATCACATATAGGCTACTTATTATCACGATAATTAGTATAGGGGGCGAGCAGAGAGCTAAAATATGAGACAGGTCGGAATTTAACGCGGGCGGAGCTGCGGGAACAGCTAGTCTGATAATATCCGAATGAAAAAAAAAATGCTAAATTGGAATCAATTTGTAATATTACTACTAGTTTTAGCTGTTTTTGGCTCAGTCATCGATTCTGTCAGCGCGATTGCAGTCAACCGTCGACCGACTATTGCCTATAAATTAAAAATAAAAAACACTTTGCCCGTTACTCCGCCCGCGTAACGGACCGAGTAATCCTACCTTGCAGTGCAAGGTGTCGTGACGTGATGTACATATGCGAACGGAGAATTTAAAACTGATGAAATTTCGTGTATAGCATACATAATATATGGATTTTGACTGAATTTTATTACATACAACGTAATACCTACTAACTTATAAAAACGCTTTTGGTAAATTTACGGCCAAAATATTTGTGAAATGATTTGCTATATGAATGGGAGCGACACCTTGGCGTAACCTCAATAGGAATACTGTGGACATGAAGATAGCAAAATAATTATAACTAATATTGTAATTAAAATAATCGCAGTAGTGTTAATTAGTCAATCAATATCAATTACTTACCGAATTTTTCAAAGAACATACAAATCAATTTATCCTAAAAATAAACCTAAAAGAAACTAAACTAAAAAGAGTAAACGAAACTAATACAATGATTTGTATGAGTTTATATTTAAAACATAAATGTGCGGAATCTCTTGAAAGCAATAACTTATCCACTCCCAGAGCGCAAATTACAGATTTGTTATAAGTGTTTGATTCCAAGTAACCTCAGTTCCAAGTCTCTTCTCTTTAACGACATGGACTCTACAATAAACTTCTTCTTGCTATTAACTTCTTCCACTCAGTTCTCTATTATTCATGTTGTCTTCATCGTGGTTTCAATATAAGCTCGATAGAGTTTGCTTGAGTTTCATGAACCCACGGACATTATCATTATCGGAAACTTTACTGAGGGATTGATAACTTTGTGTTTGGCGAAACTTAGATTCCATCTTATTGATTTTCTCGAAATTAAATTACCAAATAAAACACGAATGAATGAGAGTTGCGGTAAGTTACTATATTATTAGCAATACGTTTTCGTCTTGACAATATTTCTTGAAAACGAAACCCCTTAGCGGTTTCGAAAAGTCGAGCATCTGAACGCTCTACTAATGCGGGTAAGCATTTTTAAATCCTGAAATAGTAAACATTATTATCGTTCGCTTACCCACAAAGCATTATAATGACCATCAGTTGTGCGAGCCGCAGCCTTCCACCGCAGCCGAGCTCAGAGTCAGGCAGGAAACCCTCTTCCTCGGTGATGCAGCGCCGGCTGCACAACGCCAAGAGACCTCGGCAGAGCAGGTAGCAAGGCAGGAACAACGCGCAGCACACCAACACCAAGCTCAGCACCACAAATCTCCACTCCAGCTTTACTGACTACAAAGTAATTATATATGAGCATCATAAGTTTTCAATTTTGTATTTCTGTTTTACCATGAAGCGCTTTGACTGAAATACAATGCTTACATGTGAAATCAGGAAATGATTTTGGAATAATATTAAATTATTGAAAGTGGCTGTAACCTGGCCGGTCATGGGCTGCCTCTCACGCATGGTTCTCGTGGTTATGGGTTTAAAAGTGCTTGGGGAACGGTCATGTATACATTTGACTATACGATCAGTATGGTATTTTCGGTATGTTTGCTGTGGCACAAATTTCTGAAGGCATTTGGTTCTCCTTTGAAATAATTGAAGGCTTCTCATTTGTGTTTATTAACAATTGTTAGTCCTTTACTACTCCCAAAATTCAAGAAGGTTTATTTCCTATGTTTGGGCAGCTTAGGGGCTCCCGGCTTCACAAATTGTATGCTCTGGAATCCACTACTGGTTTACCTCTTCCTAATCCGTGAAATGGATAGGCTGATGGCCTCTCTGATAATTTGGAGGACTTTATAATGGCGGTAGATATGTTGGCCTTTCTCAAGTAGTATTTTCAATCCACATAGCCCAAGCACTTCTTGGGAGCGCCTACTAATTCCTTACAAGACGGTCATATAAATTTTAAATATAAACTCAAATGACCGCTGTGAGTTGCAAGGTAAAGAAAACAGTAGGATCTTCGCTTGAAATCCCAAACTCTTTGCGCAAAATTAACATCAGGTATGTATTCAAGACTTTAAAATAAATTACCCATTCAAAGAAAGATAGCATCGGAATTCAAATTTGTTTAAGTGATCTATAATATAAGTCAATTATATATTTTTAGACTACACAATGTCCGCGGTGAGGTATGCATTATTCAAACCTGTTACTCCATTAAATGCACTGAACACGTAGATTTTGACCTCTCTATACATTTTTACCTAAGAAATTTTTAAAATTTAGTCAAAGTGGAGTAAAAAAATTTCTCAATCAAATTAAAAAAAATCTTTCATATTCCTGTTTTACGCAATGTTTGGAGTGACAGGTTTGAATAATGTACATAAACCTTACCGCAGACACCCTGTATAGGAATGCTTTCAAGACGCTGGAGCTAAAGGGCATTTTTCCAGGGTTGCCACGTTACAAAGTTAGCCAGCGTACACGAAACTTGACAGCAGTGTCATAAGTGAGCAGGGCAGAATGTCGATGTTTTTTGAATATCGATAAATTGTGTTTTGGAACACTGGCTACAAGTAACAAGTATGTACTAATATAATCAAAACCTGTTACGTTTTCTAATTATAACTATACATACAATTACAACATAAATAAATATATAGGCAATTTCTTACAGTCAAGCTTCGTGCAGTACATTACACTTGTATTGTTGGTGTACCTACAGGTCTCCTCGTCGAGATGAATTGTAATTTTGCACATAAAAACTGTGATTTTAAAATAAAAAAACGGTACGCGTTGCAGGTGAATTCGCAATCACTCGATTAATAGGCGTGCACTCACAAACCAGGCTACGCCGCAACTCGCGATATAATTATTAAAACAAATTGACATAATTATTTAATTTGCTTTTACCATTTTTTAAATAAGTGTGTATACTCCTGTTGTACTAACCTATGTTTACACTTAAGTGTAATATTATATTGGTTTTAGAGATATACACAAATTTAAAAATTCCAATCATGAAATCTACTTTTTTTAACTTGATAAAACCGGGAATACCTACACAAAGACGATGAAGCTACTAACTAGATTATTAAAAAAAAAACAATCTAGTAGCAAAAAAATTTACAGCTGTCACCGGAAAAAGTGGAAGTATCTTGTTGATCCTTATAAATTGTATTTAAATCATATTTATTGCCACCAAAAGGCTATTAAGGCAAAATAAAAGTCCCGTGCTTTGCGTGCCACCCTTGCTGCGGCACCAAGTGCCGAAACCGCGGCGGCGACGCCGCAGCACAACGTTGACCAATCACCAACTCTTCAGAAGTAAGACCGACTCCACAGCCACTAAAATTCCACCAAGACGAGGATCCCTGCGAGGTTGTGCAGTGAAGACAGCGACGGATGTCCCTCAGCAGCCGAAAATTCCGACCGGCCAAGACTTTCTCAGCGAGCTTGTGTGTGCAACGAATGCAGCGACGGATGTCTTCCTACAGCCGAAATAGCGAACCTCATAAAAAAGTCCATATTATAAGCCAGTGAACAGCCCCCCAGATCACGCCAATATATGTCTGTGGTCAGGCAGGCAGGACGTTACCGAGAACGGCAACAAGGCATAAGTGAGAAGACCCGAAATGACTGACTACACGAAGAAAGAGTGGAACCCGTCAAGTCTACCAGGCTGGTTGAATTTTAAACAAACTTTTAAATAAAACTTTTCCTACTTTTTTTTTAGTAATTTATCATAATTTTAAGAAATATCTTGTAATTTAGTGATCCCTGTATATACATTTTTAAATTATTTAATATTTGATACAATGACAGATTACGTAAACGGCCCGTCCTCGAGCAGCGTGCCTGTCGAAAATGGCACGGAAAACCTTGTGCAGTGTCCGAAGTGTTCAACGCAACGTTTTTTTAGGGGTAATAGGGGTTTGAAGATACACCTATCGAGAATGCACAAAGAGGTGACAAACACGACTATTTCTAATAGTCAAACATTTTCAGATTTCTGGAAAACTCTAAGCTTTTACAAAGCGAACTATCCATTGGTCAAAAGAATTCCGCGCGGCGCAAGAGCCACTGTTGCCACGACACTGTCTAAACAAATAAAGAAAGTACTACAAGAAAACGACAAAGATAGCTGGGAGAATTTATTAACTTTATCTTTTCGGACACTGCATATAGGTAAGGATAGAGACGTAGGGGGGTCCCTAACACAGCAGATAAAAAATAACTGCAACTGTTTAAACAACGCTGATAACCTTGACTATACCAACAGGCGATCTCGTCGCAATGCTATTCATAGCATTTGCAAAAAAGTTGAGTCCAAACTAAACGAAGGGGACATTAAGGGAGCCGCCGAACTACTTTTCTCGGAGGACAGTCTGGCTCCCGACACACCGGAAACAGTCTCGGTCCTTGAATCAAAGCATCCACCTTCAGCTCCGATGCCCCAACTGCCCGACCCACCCTGCAACGACGACCCTTCACCGAAGGCGACAGACGAAGATGTCTTATCCGCCATCATGTCTTTCAGACCAGGCTCGGCAGGCGGGCTCGACGGCTTCACACCGCAGCACTACAAAGATCTCGTGTGCAGCGCCGTTGGTCCCCCTGGCGGAGCGCTCTTGGCGGATATGACACTTCTAGTAAACCTAATGCTGTCAGGCCGAGTATGTGAAGAGATCGTCGATGTTCTTTATGGCGCCAATCCTTGCGCATTGAGAAAAAAAGATGGCGGATTAAGACCAATCGCAGTGGGAAATTCAATGCGAAGAATAGTATCAAAAATTTGTTGCAAAAAATTATTTCCGGAACTTTCAAAATGCCTGCCACCCTTGCAGTTGGGTTTCGGGAGTAAGGGAGGCTGCGAGGCCGCCGTCCATGCGACCCGCAGCTTCCTTTCTTCTGAAGGAGCAGAGGTCCTGCTGAAGGTGGACGTGAAGAACGCGTTTAATTCGGTTAACAGGGGCGCCCTGTTGGCACAAGTAAAAGACAAAATTCCCACTTGCTACAAATATATTTGGCAATGCTATAGCAAACCATCAAAATTAATATACAAAAATAACCTAATGTATTCGGCTGTTGGGTGTCAACAAGGCGACCCGCTCGGACCGGCCATTTTCAGTCTCGCTATCAACCCGGTTATATCCAAACTAAATTCAAAATTCAACATATGGTACCTAGACGACGGTACTATAGGAGGCGAAGCGATTACTGTTTGCAATGACTTACAAACTGTTATAAATGAATTCAAAAATATCGATCTGGAATTAAATTTTCAAAAATGTGAACTATACATTCAAGACTCCGTTGATGATAGCACAAAATCAGAAATTGCATCCAAATTTGAATCTTTGGCGTCAGGTATCACCATTCTAAGGAGTGAATCGCTTCGCCTCCTCGGCGCACCTATTCTAAAAGAATCCTTTCCGGCCTATGTCAACGACCTGATTACCAAATTTCATCAGTCCTCCGGAAACTTGGAAAAAATCAACCCTCATATGGCTACATGCATAATCCGGTATTGTCTTTTCGTTCCAAAATCAACATATGTTCTTAGGTGTACGCCCATCTGGCAACACACAGACCTGCTACAAATTTTGGATAATCTAATTAGAGAGACCTTAACCAAAATTCTAAATTGCCCACTTGATGATAGAAGCTGGGCACAGGCAACGCTCCCCATTCGATTTGGCGGTTTAGGCATCAGAAAAATATCGAGCGTTGCTCTGCCGGCTTACTTGTCATCAACCCACAGCACGCAAAAATTATTAAACTCAATTTTAAAACCCTCAGGCGACATAAACGGCAACGTGTATGCCGCCTTCCTAGACGAGGCTATGGAAGCATGGAAAGTGGCCTGTCCGAGTCAAAATCTCCCGCAAATACCCATTTCTCAAAAACTATGGGACGAGCCGATCTGCAAGCAGGTACAACAAACTCTACTTAATACTGCCACTAGCCTTGCAGATCGTGCTCGTCTCCTAGCGTCCGGTGAACGGGAGTCCAGCTACTGGCTTCACGCTGTGCCATCTTCTAACATAGGCACTCTGCTTGACAGGACATCGTTTACC
>WYDE02260064.1:0-13670 GCA_009867175.2 Adela reaumurella
GATAAAGTCGCCACGAGAAGAGCCGGAAGTTTTCAAAATGTTGTTCAGCGACCGCGGTAATTTAAAAAGTATTGTAGGCAGAGCACTGTTAAAGTGCTTGCACAAGCTCGACTGGAAGTAATGGTAATAGATCCGCCTGCTGCCTGATATAGGATGGATTAATGCAATGCTATATTACTGCTCCTTTATCTCGACTATGCCACCGGTTAACTGAATAAAAATATCACAGTTAAGATAAATAAAAGATATAAATTAAGAAGATTACTGTCTCAGGTTAAAGAACATTTAAAGCCACACGAGCTCTCGTATCTTGATCAGGAGTGAAGAGTGGGCACTTTAGTGGATTTTATTAGAGGTAATAATTTGCATACAAAAATATGCATCGGTCGAGTGAATGCCGTCCATATATGTATAAGGAGAAGATGACTGTTGTTTTTGGAATTTAGAACATTTACTAAAAAAAGCAGCTATAGCCGGAGACCCAGGTTCAAATCTCGGTCAGGCTGAATGTTTTACAAATTGTTAAGTTCCATATTGTATACATAGGTGTAATGTTTGTTCGAGTACATGTTTGTTTTTTTTTTATTGAAACTGACACGGAGGCCTACATCACCTAATGAACCAGTTTTCTGGTACCAGTGACGTCAGCCTAAACACCTTGGTGACTTATGTAGATAGGTGCCATATCAGCGCTTCCCTCAGTTCCAGCCGGCTGCACTGAACTGGACGGAAAACACGAACTATGTTTCATGATTGCCGCTTCGACCGACCTCCATTAAATGCGGTGGTGCGGGTTTAACCCTACCACCATGTAAGGAGAGGGACGGGACCAGCAGTTTAACGTGGAATCCGAAACACGACCAGCGTCTACGGTCAAGCGGTCACCCATCCAAGTCCTGACCGCCGCCAGCATTACTTAACTTCGGTAATCAAATACTGAATATCGGAACACTGAGCCAACGACGCTGATAAATGTCCAACGGCGAATACTCTGAGGAGCTTTTCGAAGCAATTCCGTTGGTCACCTCCGTTGGCCTCACCGTTGGTCCACGCGTAACTGACATGGCCAAATTTGCACTATTCACATAAAATTCAAATAAAAAATATAATATTTTTTTTGAAAATACTCACGACGTAATCAAAAAAGGATTGAATAGCATTTGAAAATCTGAATGGCTGGCATTGCCATTTCTGTTCCCATAAAAAAATAAATATTTTGTTTTAATCCAACTACGTGAGGGGAGTGATGATGTTTTTGGGTCTAATGTGTGTATGTCTGTACGCCTTTTTTGTTTGTATAACTCGATAACGGTTTAACTTATTTCAATGGTTATAGTGAAATATTTTTGTCTAAGCCTGGAAGGAAACACTACATTCATATTTATTATTAATAACGATTTACTAAATAATGACGACATATACCTATTGTAAATAAAATTAATAATAATCTTTATAAACGCCATCAATTAGAGGTGTCCAACCAAGTGTCACAGCTGCCATTCAAGTGTGCAGTCAAACAAATGGCGCTTAATTTTTTTATAAACTTTTCACTTGTCTTCAGTATGTTGTTGTATGATGTCTAACAAATACCTATTCTTACCCCTTCATCGGCAGATACTACTCATCTAACCCAATAAATCCGCCATCTATACCTGGTATGCGCAGAATTTTTCCGGATTTTAAAATCTCGGTTAAAATTTGTGTGCTAAATTACAATACATCCCGGTGAAGGAAAACACCGTGAGGAAACCTATACACTAACAATACGAATGTGTTGTAGTGTAAAGGTTGACTGGAAGAGATTGCCTTCGGCAATAAGTCCGCCTCCTGCTAAGCAGAAAAGTCTATATTTATTTATTTATTATTGTTTGGAATATTTTATTTATTTCCAGTATCTTAAACAAGTAACTTTTATTTTAACTAAGAATTAAATGATACCGAATTCTAGATATTCCATATTTCGAGTAAAATTTTAAAATAAATAATAATCACTTTTCTGGTCACCGGAAAGCGGACTTATTACCTAAAGGGCAACAATACTCCCAGTAAGCCTTCAGGCAATGTAATAAATTTTGTATTATTAGTTTGTAGCGTGTATGATTTCTCCCGGTGTTTTTCTTCACCGATGTGTTAGGTTTTAAAGTCATGTTACGAAAGTTAGTCAAAAATTTAATCATGTAGTGTAGACTTATTTATAAATCCCGAATAAATGTGAAAATTAATTTTAATTAATGTTCGTAGGGCAGATAATAGAGACTCGTAATTAGCTATACCATTCTTGTTTTTCATTTTATTGTTTTCTTATTTTATTCAAGTTCTTTTAAGTCCCTTTCGTGTAACTTAAAGAATAATGTAATCCTGTAAAAATATTATTCAATGTATTCCTTTTAAAGATTAATTCCTTGTTACATTATGTTTTCTATGAGGCCCTAATTCCGGAGTCTAATGTGAAAATGAGAAAGTATTATAGATAAAGTATTTGTTATTTCAGCGTTAATCCCAGCAGTGTCTCAATCGATTAGCATCATGTTATCATCAATACTGATGGAGAAACGTTGTCGTCGTTTCGCTCACATCGTCTCATGCATCCCGAAACTCGTTGGCTGGTTCATCATGGCCACATCCAAAGGAGTACCAACCTTGCTAATCGCAAGATTCCTATACGGAATGTCCATAAGACTACAGGCTCAGGTCTTATAGGCGAATACACCAGCCCCAAAATAGAGGATCATTGCTCGCATGCATTAGCATTTCCATGTCCATTGGTGTATCGTTTGTCCAAACGTTGGGATCTTCCCTTTCTTGTAGATATACAGAATTAGTTTCGTCAGCCTACTGTTTCGTTCGTTTCATTATTCTAACGTTCTCTCCGGAATCACCAAAGTGGCTATCTTCGAAAAGATGAGGCAATGAATGTGAATATGTATTTCATTGGCTACGTGGAAATGAAGACGACGGTGAAGCTATGATCGAAGCTAGGAAAGTTGAAAAACAAACCTCTCATGATGTCGAAGGTGAAAACAAATGTATTCATAGAAATTCTACAGAAGAGGAAATTCATCAAACCTGTAATCGTTGTGAGTCATCTGTACGTCATGCTTCAATTTTCTGGAGGCATGGTGTTTACATCCTCCATTGTGGAAATACTTCACGCCATAATCGGAAAAGAAGCCAACGCTATTTTTGGATGATCACCTTGGGTGTAGTTAGAATTGTAGCTAATTTCTATTCCATGTGCGAGTATTTCATAAGAACCTTCAAGAGACGCGTGCGGCTTTACCACATTTGTCTTTGTATTTTAAGTCTTTTATGTACGGCAATTTATTGTCTTATGATCGCGCATGGATGATTAAGCACTCCTTGGACACAATAATTTTGTGATTTGGTACGTCAACCTCTGTTGGTTTGTTTCCGATACCTTTCACCATTGCTGGAGAAGTTCTCCCTGCTGCATACCGAGGATTTGCGAGTGGAATCAGCATAGTATTGCTTGCTACTTCCAATTATGCTGCAGTAAAAGCAGCGCCGACAATGTTAATTGATTGAGTAAGTGGAACGTTCTTCGTACACTCATAATTTATCGTTACTGCTTAGCGGTTTACTGCCAGAGGCTAAGAATAAAACTCTTCAGCAAATTGAAGAAGAATTTCGCGGAATTGCTGGAAAATAAGACATTGATTTCACGCAGCCACTACGTTTACAAGACGAGTCAAGTCGCCGGTCGTCACACTACATTAGCATAATTACACGTGTTTGCACACTCGTTGAAGTATTAGTGTATGCAACAGAATTACAAATAATTTCCAAGTTTACACTATTGTTGTAAAAAAAAGTAGCCTTCGTATAATAATTATGATAGTGAATACTGAGTACTTATGAAATATATAAATGTTTGAATTTATTAAATGAATAATGAATTAAATAAATATTATTAAAAAATATATGAATTAAAATTTCATAAATACATATCTGTGATTTTAGAAATTTTCATGAATGGAAGCTTCTGTACTTCGAAAAAATATGTTTTTGGTGTACAATATAAAAACTGCAGGTTTCGAAAAAAACATATCTAAATAATAACAAGCAGCAGCAATACCAATAGCAAAGCGGACAGCCGCGCGCAAAACACATGCCCTATACTCGGTAGTGTTATTATTAATTATTTTAGCTGTGTCGCTTTCTCTGTCGAGACTTTGAGGCCTTGCTTGGTCTTGGTCTTGCTTGCGAGGAGGCCAAGATGTAGTAGATATTGTCACACAAGCTAAAGAAGAAAACCAAAGGGCCTCGATCCGAGGCTCATTGACTGCCTCAGACATCGACTGGCGCTGGCATCCAGCGGGGGAACGCGGCTGAGATAATGGTCTCACTCCGGGGCCACGAGAACAGGATGGAGGAAATATACTTCATTTTGTAGTTTGTTTGCATTAGTTTAGTGTATTTTTTTGGAGTTTAGTTTAGTTAAATAGGTTGTGTTAGTTTTAGTTAATTTAATTGTTAGGTTAATTTATATGTGTAATTTGATATTAATAAATAATATACAACTTTCATTCTTATTATAATAAAAGTGTGCACGGAAACATTTTGGTTTTATTTATCACTTACACTTACACAATAAATTTAATACTGAATTCAATAAAACCATACTTATTATATATGCACTGGTATTTTAAATTTATATTTACAGGTATGTATGAATTTTACTACACCTTATAAATAATTTACATGAATACCGAATGAAAACTATGCAATAACGAAAAACTCGATCAGCAAATTGCACGAGTCAAAATTGTATTCAATAGTTGTGTTAGAAAGAGTGATAGTTGCGTCGAAAGATAAAATCAGGGATGCGCAAGCTGAATAATATATTTGAGGGAGACAAATTTTAACCGAGATTTAAATCCGGAAAAAATTTGCGCACACCAGGTATCGAAACCACGACCTCTCGAGTAAGAGGCGTGTGATAACCAACCAGGCTCCAAGCAATCCAACAACGAATAGAGGATTGTTTAGAAATACCGCGCGTCCCCTGAGAATAGCTCTTTTATCACCTCCCAGTCCCAAAGCAGGAAGATTCGGGGTTTCTGATGAGAATGCTAACCTCGTTCAACTTACATTTAGTTTCCCTAAACAAGTAAATTGTGTATTCACCAATGCAAATCTCTAAGATGCAAAGGGTGGTTCATTGACGTAGGCAGCACTCTGTCGTCCAGCTTAGTCCTACGAGTACATTCTATATCCTGCCTAACTAGGCCTGATTATAGGAATAAAGAAAATTTAGAGGTTTACCCACAATGCAAAGGAGTTAACCTCCAAGAAATGTCTCAGGCACGGCGAGGACCTGTGTTGCTGGGTTGTCGATGATTTTCTTGATGCTGATGTTCGACAGCCAGAACAAGAACTCCAATTTATTGACATCCCAAAGTATAAAAGTTAACTTATCAGACCGCAAAGTTATAGAGCGCTGTGCGGAAGAAACGATTTCCAAAACCAGATATGCGTGCTAGGTATTAGTACAAATGTACACGTTTAGAAGTGTTAGAGGATTACCTAGCTATGGAAATTTGCACTAGCAAGCATTCACTTCCAGGCTTTCGAGGATGAACTGGTTATTGTATTATCTAGAAAAGAGTTGCATATTATAGAAACTGTATCCAGTCTATTAGACCTTCCTCCTGTACCTGTACCTGACACCCCTAACTCCCCCTACTTTCCTTCACCCTCCCCTCCATATTTCTCACTTACTCCACCTTCCACAAACCTCCCCCACCTCCCCCCCCCCCCATCCATTAAACTTAGAAAAATCTTCAATCTTCTTGCCAGTTCTTCTAGGAACTTAAAAATTGGTGTGTGGCGAGCTATTGGTACGTGGAATGAACCTACTAAATTTTAGCCCGATCGATGTAACCGTGTAGGAAAAAATCCAGCTAAGTTTCTCGCCAGTTCTCTAGTAAGTTCAAAAATTGTGTGTGTCGAGCTATTGACATACAGAATGAACCTACAACATTTCAGCACGTCGGCTGGACCGTTTAGGAAGAGATATGAGGACAAACAGATAAACAAACAAAGAGTAGAAAACAAAAGTTTTTTACCCTAGTCGATTAAGTGGCTTCATATAGCTCAGCCAATCAAAGTACTCACAGATACACATAACATAACACATACAGTATTAAAAATTAAACTAAAATAAAACAATTAGATGTGGCTTAACACTAAACTAGACAAACAAGTGTGACACCAAAATACGCAACCATAGTGTGGCGCTTCAAAAATGGTGTACAACATATTAGTAGACCTTAATCGGATAGATAAGAAAGTTACAAACCCATTGGGATATCCTTATATAGAAGAGGTCTCACAGGATAGAACAAACTCCATAGTACGACGTGGATTTTCTCAAAAACTGTTCTATTTAACAAATAAATAAATTTGTAAGTAGAAGATGTGCAGAATAAAAGCAAATTAATAAATTTGCTTTTATTCTGCACATCTTCTGCGTTTCTCTAGTCTAATAGGTTAATTTATTTTTTTCAGGAAAAAAAATATTACGGTGGCTGCCATTCAACCTTGGTCATTTATTTGAAATTTTCCATACAAATTTTTTCAATTTTTCTAAGTCGATTTTCTCAAAAAGGACTAACGATTTTGGTTATGTTTTGAACGTTTTTGAAATTATTCCAAGCCTAATAAATAAATTACTTTAATCGGGTTTTCCAGGAAAATAAAATAGTTATCCCACTGCGCTGGGTTATTTATTTATATGAGATTCTCCAAAACAAAATGTACCTTTCAGTTATTGGATGAAGCGAGAAAGTTAGTGGGGTTAGCCCTACTGCTTATTTCTGTTATGGTTACGTGTTGTGTCCGATTAGCATTTAAATAAAATTATTATCGTTTTTATATGAGGAGAAGGGAATAGTTTTGACAACGGTCATGGGTGGCTGGCCCAACATTTCGAAATAATATATGCATACTGTGCAGCAAAAGCGCTGCTCCTGACTCGCGAAACCAAACTCAGAGAGAGAATACTTCAAACTTAAACTCAAAGCTTTTATTTGCGAACAAAGGACAATTTACATAAATAAAAATAAAATAAAGAGAAAATATTAAGCAAAACCAAACTTAAAAGCAAAACTTACAAATTTATCTTAAAATAAAGTACATTTTATGCTTCTAGTGTTACTACAGACATAAAGTCCTGTGGTGTTCAAAGCCCCACTCGGCCTCCCTCTCCCGGCCTCTAGTACTTACAGCGTAATTGCGGGGCGTTTTTGTTGAGTGTCCAGTATAAACAAATCAGATTAGACTGAAGTGCAATATCATGTGCGGCCTTTCCCGCCATTCGCTGTTATCCCAGCTAGCTGCCTGGACGATTGTGGACCAAGTCCGGGCACAACAATACCATCCTCATGTGTAGAAATCAAGAAAACCTGCCAGGATTCCAACAGCGTAGGTTTTTCTGGCTTGAACTGAAAACTCTATACCAACTTCGCTGTGGGCAATATACTGTTAAAATCGTCCGACATAGGACAGTTCCATGGTGGTTATCTCTCTCCTGTTGCATGTAACATTTTGGTCCTTTTACCGAGTCATGCAGCAGGTGCAGTATTCGTGCCTTACATGCTGCTTGATAGATATCTTGTCTGCGCGGAACATGGTGGTCGGTGTTGTGCTGTAAGTTACCAGAGTTGTTGCAGCGCAACACCGATTGCTCTGCTTACCCGATTGTCGGGATTCAGCGTGAGTGATATGTATGTACATCTACATTTTGATTGGTGCACTTATCGTAAAAGACAGTAAATTGGGATACAGGTTCAAATGTGGAGAAACATAGATGACTGATATCCTGACAATAGACTACTTCGAACGCTGAATATTAAATGAAACGAGCAACAATTTGAAGAAAACGTCTTGCCCCGTTAGCGAGTTTAGTATTGCATTTGCAGCTCAATCTAGAGCGACAGGTTCGAATTCTGGTCAGGCGTGTTGTTTGTATTGGTACTTCCACGATTAGCAAAAAAAAATCGAAGAAATATTTAAATTTTATACATTTTCAAAATTTCTCTAATTTCAGCCTCCATCGTCGGTTTCTCTCTGCTGTTGGGAAACATGATAACTCCATACGTCATGGAACGATTCGGAAGACGGCTGGCCCATCTCATCACTAACATCCCCGTAGCAGTGGGCTGGTTCGTTGTCCTCACCGCCAATAGCGTTGGGGCTCTCATCGTTGGAAGATTTCTTCAAGGAGTTTCCATGGGAATGCTTGGCCCTTTAAGCTCCATTCTTATAGGAGAATATACCAGCCCCACAAACAGAGGTGCTTTCTTAACTGGAGTATCACTTGCATTATCAATTGGTACTTTATTCGTGCACACGATAGGATCGTTCCTGTCATGGCAATGGACTTCTATGATATGTGTGACGTTTAATTTGACAAGTTTTGTAATAGTCACATTTTCGCCTGAATCACCAAGCTGGCTAGCGTCTAAAGGCAGGTATGCCGATTGTAGAGAAGCTTTCAAATGGCTTAGAGAATCTGACGATCTGGAAGAACAGGATGAACTCGAAGCTATGATAGATGCTAGACAATATGAATTTAAAACGAAGGAAATAAAAAAAATGGAACCTAAAATAGGAAGTGTGTTTGGAAGAAAATGGGGTAACATTGTACAGACTATGAAAAAGAAAGAGTTTTCGAAACCTATAATAGTCATGATGCATCTATATGTTATGTTCCAGTTTGCAGGAATGAATGTACTCTCTGCATATATGGTAGATGTCCTCCATGCTGTCATAGGAAAAGACGCAGACGCATATTTCTGGATGATAATGCTCGGTTGCTTACGTCTTTCTGCTAATATATTTGCCATCTTCCTGATGAAAATGTTAAAACGTAGAACTGTTCTTTATTCGGCCGGTGCATTATGCGTCGTAACCCTACTGGGTATGGCAGCTTATGTCTATCTGAAAATGCATGGGAATATCAACTTTGACGCTAAATGGATTCCCATTGTCCTCATATTTTCGTATATGTTTTCTCTTGCAACTGGAATAGCGCCTATTCCTTTCACGATTGCTGGGGAAATTTTCCCAGTAGCTTATAGAAGTTTGGGCAGTGGGATCAGTGTCATATTTCTGTCTACAATGAATTTCGCCTCAGTAAAAACAGCTCCTGGTATGTTCGCTCAGATTGGTATATATGGAGCCTTTAGTGTATATGCGAGCATCGTTACTTATTGTCTTGTGGTAGTATGGTTCCTATTGCCTGAGACGAAGGACAGAACCTTGCAGGAAATTGAAGAAGAGTTTAGAGGAGGTCCACTTAGTCCTCAGGACATCAGAGCTATGCAATCGTTGCAATCTGTGAAATCACTAGCTTACCACGAATCCAGGCGTTGCTCTAATCCTGTACTATATTAATTCTCAAAATAAGAAAGAATTCATTAGAAATCGACAAAGTAGAGTTTGATTTCTATTATTTGATTTTAGGGTTTCATTGGAAAACAGAAACCCTATTATTGAAAGTCGGTGTTCCTACAATTTTCTGGTTCCGTCCAACATAGAGTCGAAAATTTAGAAATTCGCTGGATTTAGAAAATTAATGGTGGACATACAAAAAATATACCCTATCAAAAACCTGAGGTCTATTAAGATTTACGATATCAGGGCAGAATACTGTTTGTAAAAATACCCTATTTATCTTATATATGTGAGCAAAGATATTTTGTGAAATTATCGATCGTTTCAAATGTGTAGGAAAAATAAAATAATCATTAAATCTTATTTTTGTTTTATTTCAATCATGAAATCCTAAATTTAAAAATTCAGGTACGTAATCTAGCAAGCTTTTAAATAAAACAAATTATGTAAGTACCCGTGTACTGTGTCGAATGGCAGTAAATAGGAATAAAATAGAACATTCCATTTGTAAACATGAAATAATTTTACAAATAAATTTCATTAGTACTTTTCTATATGGATGTATACAGTCATTCATCATTTTTCCGTCCACTACTGGACATATGCCTCTCCAAATTTTTTCCAACCTTCCCGTCACCGGGCAACACGGGTCCATCATTTTCCCGCGACGTACCGGATGTCGTCGTCCCACCTAGTGGGTGGTCTTCCCATGCTTCGCTTCCTGTCCAAGGACTACAGTATAGTACCCATAAGCTCCAACGGCCGTCATCCCTGCGGCTCATGTGTCCAGCAAACTGATATTTCAGCTTTGCCACCCGGTGTACCATATCTACTACGTACTTTGGTACGTCGCCGAATTTCGTTTCGTATCTTGTCCCATAGCGATATTCCCAGTATGGCTCGCTCCATGGCTCGCTGAGCGACACGGAACTCTTGGGCTATGCCGGCCGTTAGAGAAAGTTTCACATCCGTACGTACGTAACCGGGAGTACGCACTAGTCATATAATATCCTGGTCTTAAGATTTTGCGGCAGTGCAGACTTTAGGACGAATTTCAGTTTTCCGAAGGCAGCCCTATCCAGTTGAATGTGTCTTTCTACCTCCTTGTGTAGGACTTATCGATCTAACCCAATTGGTATTCGGTCGGTATTTGGCCGAGGTAAACGTACTCCTCCACTCGTTCGATTGTATCTCCATCCATCGATGATTCTTTTTCCCCCACGCCTAACCTCCGTCGACATAACTTTGGTTTGTTTTCATATAATTAACTTATCTCAAAATTCAATAAAATCTCAACATCTATACAATAATGCTAAAATCATATAGTTTTAATTGGATAATTTTACTAAACGGCACAATTTTTCTTCTTTTCTCCAGTCTTCAAGAAATTGAGAATAGATTCAATCTATTCTCAATTTCTTGAAGACTGCCTCACTGTAAACGAATTTATTGAAGATCGACTGATCGAAACTGAGAGTGTATCGAGAATTTTTTTAAGTATCCTGGGTTCTGGAGATTATTCCTCGACCCATTTCTCAATTATCTGTGGTACTAATTGCGGATTTTTTTATGAATACTTTCAAACTCACGTCTCCATTATGTCATCTAGAGATGACATTCGCTCACCAACGCAGATACTTGAGCATCTCCTTTGCATTGGTGGCAGAAGAAAGCATTTGGAAGGAAGCAAACTTTTGTAATGTAATCACATCGTTGGGCGAGCGAAGCGAGTGAGAAATTTTTTATGAAATATTCTTGAGAAGTCAAAATCATCAGGGCAGTGCCTTTGCAAGGTAGTGAAATATTGTAATTTAATCTCATGTTTGGGCGCGAAGCAAGACCGCGGAGTGAATTTCTTTTCGAAATATTCGTGGGAAGTATGTCAAAATAATCGGGGCGTTGCAAAGGGAGGAAGCAAACTATTATAATAATGTCACATAGTAAGAGAAGCGAGCCCGAAAATGTATTATTGGTGATGGATTGGATGGATTCGTGAGAAGTATGTCAGTCAAAAAAATCTGGACGGTGGCAAGGAATAAGGAAGCAAGCCATTATAATGTAATTACGTCATTTTCGGGCGAAGCCGAAATCATTATGGCTGCGCCTTTGGAAGGTAGTAAAAGTATTGAAACGCAATCACAGGTATGAAACCCATGACTCCTTATTGTTTTCGCAGGAATACTCATGTCTTATCACTTCTTTCAGAACACTGTCCAATCCTATTGCTGATAAATACATAAGTGGTCGAATTTCCTACCTCAGATCCCACGGGTAACCGTTAAGGTCAATAGATAACATACATAAAGATATATAAGACTGAAAACATTCATACACACCTACACACACACACACATAGCGTCACGCCTGATTCCCAGTGGGGTAGACAGAGACAACAGATATCTAAGCGCCGCGATCCTGAGACCTCTGCCGCTTCTTGCACTCTCATAATATTATTCATACGTGCTTGTCGGTTTTGGGTACTGCCCACTTGCCCCTTTTGGAGCACACCTTCAATCTGTTCTAGGTACGTGGGCCCCATTCACTTGACTTTCGGCATTCGCTCTCTTTTACACATCTCCTTCACTATTTCCAACCCGTGTGTAAACATTTTCCCCAGACATACAAATTCGTTGTTTGTTCCAGCCACTCATCCCCAATCATTACATTGCATTCTGACATCATTTAATACCTCTCCAGTACCATTACTTTCGTCTTGTTTACATTCACTTTCATTCCTTTCCTTTTAAATGCTTCGACGAAGCAAGGATCACTTGATCGTCGGCGTACAAGAGGTATTTCAAAACAAATTCACTTATACTTAGTCCACGATAATATGCTTTTAGATCTGGCAAGCAGCCGTCCATGAATAAATTGAACAGCCAAGGTGATGCCACACACCCTGTCTGACAACTCTGGAGATGTCAAACCAGTCGGCGTATGCCCCGTTTATCCTGACGCAAGCCCTGGAATCCTCATAGAGTGATTTCAGCGCTCGCACCAAGCGACTTACCACTCCATACTCGGAAAACACTGTCCACAACTCATTGCTGATCACTTTGTATTTTCTGATTTTTCGCCACATAATTTTCGAATATGCACCGTAGGGAAAAGACCTGATTCGATTTCCCATACCCTTCCTACATCCCGATTTCGCATTCCAGACCTTTTTTCTATAAATTTCATCAGCCTTTCAATCGGAACTTTGGATGCGATGATGATTTTGGTACAAAACTACTGATTAAAAATCGTACTTTTGCATACTATTTGCCCACAATTCTTAGAAGGCTTAATTATTTTTTTATTTTATTTATTATTATTATCACATTCACATTGCATTTTTTATTACAATAATTGTTTAAAAATATTTATGGATCCATGGTCTAAATTTGTTATTGACCTTTTGCCGATGACAAAAGATAATATATCTGAGTAGTGGCCAGCATCTCGACAGCTGAAAATATAACATTTTAAAGTAAGGAAGGTATCTACTCACGCAACATTATACCTCGGAAGTTTTAATGTTCCTGTTGCGAGCGTTTTTACTTTATATACAGGGACGATCACAGCTTCGCACCAATCATCTGGTACTTGACCATTTCGCCAGCATGCAACAGGTATGCAACCACCCAACCACCACCGTTCAGCATTTCGACACAGACACTGTATCGTACCGTACCTAGCTGCTTTACCTGAATCTCGTCCATAGTTTTCTCGTTACTATCAACCGTACTGGGCGTGTCGCTCACAGTTCCATCTGCAGGCTGTGTCTCCACTCCATTAGGTTCAAAAGCCTTTCGAAATAATACTTCCATCTTTCTAAAATCTTCTTTACATCCTTTCATACACATCCCTCATTGTCCCTGATATCATGTTACATTTTTCTGATTTCCCCCGGACCGTCTTCATCATTGTCCATAATAGTTTTATATTTGTCCGAAATTTGTCAGAGAATCTCTGGTCATTCTTTTCCATCCCTTCTGTGTGTCTTCTATTTATGTAAATATCGGGTATATTTAGTATGAATTTAGTATGTACATGTATACCTGTTATACAAGAGTATCTAATGTTTACTTCTACATCATAATCATCATCACCATCACCAGCGTTTAACCGTCCACTGCTGGACACACGCCTCTCCAATTTTTTTTACAACCCTCCTGGTACTCGGCAGCACGAATCCATCGTTTGTCCGCGGCGTACCGGATGTCGTCGTCCCATCTGGCGGGTGGTCTTCCCACACTTCGCTTACC
>WYDE02260175.1:0-13669 GCA_009867175.2 Adela reaumurella
TAAGAGGAATATAATAAAAACAAATTTTAAATTTTTTATTTTGTATTTCATTGGGGCCTGCCTACCCGGACTCAAATTTCTGTGCACGCCACTGCTGGTGACAAACTATACGAAGAGGTTGGATGATAGCACACATATTGAATATAATAATATAATACACTCCGGCAGCTGATAGGCCTCTTGCGCTACTGCAGCGCGTCAGGAACGTTCTGCTGAGAGCATGTCATCGCGTTCAATCCCATTATGCGACTCCGGATTGCCTTATTCGGATTCCGAATGAGGTCAGTACATATGAACATATACTCCTAACTACGGGATTACCTGTCGTATGCTACTGCAGCGCGTCAGGAACGTTCTGCGGAGAGCATGTCATCGCGTTCAATCCCATCATGCGACTCCGGAATGCCTTATTCTGGTTCCGAATGAGGTCAGCACATATGTACATATACTCGTAATAACGGGATAACCTGTCGAATGATCGACTGATTCCACTCAGGAATATTCGGAATGGAACGGAATTTTTGTTGTATGTACCTACAGCATAAATTTGTATTAATTATTGTAATTTTAATTAATTTTGTGTAAATTTATTTTATTATCGATTTCATGTTTACAATTAAGAATTACGTATAAATTGTGCATACATAAGGTCACGACTGTTTCCCAGTGGGGTAGGCAGAGACAACAGATCTCCACGAGCCACGATCCTGACACACCTCTGCCGCTTTTTTCACTCTCATAATATTCTGCATACATGCTAGTAGGTTTCGGGTACTACGCACTTGCCCCTTTTTATTGAGAACCTGATCGATCTGTTCTAGGTACGTGCGTCTAGGGCGACCCTTCCCGACTCTTCCATTTACGTTAGCTCCAAAAATTTCTTTCGTTAGTCTTCTATCATCCATTCTTCGAACATGACCGCACCACCGAAGCACTTCTTTCTCAATCCTTGTCGATATATCTTCTTTCAGTCCACAAAGCTCTCGCACTTCACAATTATTCAATATGTCTTTCATTGTGACTAGCATATACTCCTCAACGCGCCCATTTCCACAGAATTTATTCTGCTTTCGTGCTTCGTCTGCCATACCCAACTTTCACTCCAGTACATCAGCCTAGAGGCTAGCACTGCAGCCATTTTGCACCATAGACAGCCAAACGTGCCCTCTTGGACATACTTTGGATACTCATAATAGCGTGCAATGTCCCATTCACTTGATTTCCGGCACTCACTCTCTTTTCCACATCTCCTTCACATTTTTCATCACGTGTGAACATATTCCCCAGATATACAAATTGTCTACGGTAATATACCTCCACAGCATGATCGTATTACCCTAAGGACTAGCCATATATAGGCGGTCTAGCCTACGTAATGACCAGATGCACTCAAGGCGGTAGACGCATTATCAGTCAGTCGCCGTCGATCTAGCCACGAGCATTGATTTATAACTCGAGTTAACTAGAGCAATGCGGAAAGAATGGCTGCTCGAAAGTTGAATGTTCTATAATAGCAAACCAGAATATAATTTTAAGCTTGGCTGAAGGCAGAGTTGCATGCAATTAAAATTTTCACAATCCCAAATAATGAGTATCTTGGAACGAGTCCGAGGGCCGAGCTGCTAGCAATTAAACATTCTACAATCCCAAACACGAAGAAACTTTAGGCGAGGGCGAAGTTCGAACTGCGTGCAGTTAAATATTTCACAATTCCAAATCAAGGAGTAAATTTGAGCTAACCGTAGGCAGCTGAGTGCAGTTAACAATTTCTAAACGCGAATTTAGAAGTAACTTGGACGGAGGCCGAAGTTCGGACGAGCTGCGTGCAGTTAAATCTTTCACAATTCCAAACCAGGAAGTAATTTTAGGCGAGGCCGAAGGCGAGCTTCGTGCTTGGTTTTATGAGTTACTTCTTCGTTGGAATTGTGCAATGCAGTATTCTTTATGCATCTCTGCCATCGGCCTCACCAAAAATGTATCTTTGGTTTGGAATTTTGAATAGCTCTGCCTTCAACCTTACTCCAACTTACATTATTACTTTCTTTTCAGAAGCGACGCTGTGATGATTATGGCAAATATTTCATAAAAAATGGAAAACTCATTTCGCTCGCCCATTGATATAATTTTGTCTCTTCTTTTGCAGCTATTTTATTCGCCCCATTGCTGGGTACAGGCCCCCTTTTATTTTACATGCTAGGAGAGGATTTATTCATATACTCCACTGTGAATAGTACCTCTCTGGTGATTTTGGTTGACTACTCCCCAATTTTTCCTTAAAATTTGGGCGCAGACCTTGCTAACCCAATGATTTGATTGCATTGCAATAGAGGCCTTTCTTTCAGATGCGTAAAAAATGTATACATCTTCTCTCCTGTTCTTGAACTACAGGGGCACAAACTTATTATGTACCCACACACAAACCCACACACCCTTGCATTACCCCCAAAAATACACATAAACCTCCTTCTTTCGTAGGCGGGTAAAAAGACAAGAAGCCAAATATTTCTAAACGCCACTCAATTATGTATACCACTTATAAAATGTTTTATTATAAAAAACTTATTATTAAATGTTACACTGGAAAACATCAAGGTAAGAAGCTCTGGCCTATGCTCTCTGCGGTCTGAAATTTGCCATCTCTGCAGATAAATTCAAACTAGACATGACCGTCTCAGAGTTAGACTGGGTGGGGAGGGGCTAGAAACTGAGGAGCAGACGAAGCGCGAAGACGAGCGGCGGGGCGCGGAGAGGTGGTGGCGGCGCGGTGTGGGAGGTACGGCGGCGGCTTGGCTTGGCTTGGATGTTGATGGCGACGAGTTGATTTCCCTTCTAATTTCCGGAGTTCACTCGAATGGGAGTCGAGATCCGTCTGAATGCTGCGCGGACGGGAAGCGCACGCCACGTTGACACCTGGCCTCGCCTCTCTCCACCTATTCAATGACTGATAGTGTTTTGAAGCTTCTTTAGAGTTACCGAATTAAATTTCTGCTAACTTTTTCGATAACAATGAACGTTTGTAATTATTTTTTTCATTTCCAAAATGAAAAAGTCCTCATAAACTGAAATATTGGATTACATTACGAAAAAAAGCGGAAAAAATTTCAATTTAGGGGCAAACGCGAGAATCAACGATTGTGAGCGGTACCTTTTTTAATTAGAATATTTAAAATTTCAGTGCAATATTTACTTTATCCATGTATGGTTCAAGTCCAAAGACGTCAGAAAAAAAATCTGTTGAGGTACTTTTTCTCTCGACTTAAACGAGAAATTCATTTAGGCAAACGATTTTTGCAAAATCTTTTCAAACAGCACAGACTGTCGACACTGACCGGTGCATCCCTGACGCTCTCTCCGACCGTGCCGCCACCGCACCGTCACTTGCCATTTCTCCTTTTCACATTTTTCCGTCGTGTCCGCGCCACCAAAAGAGTACTACCGCCACCACCATGCCTGCCACTCAGGCGAGGCTTCTCAATGTGCTCGTTTGGGGTTATTCTTGATTGACACCGATCACTTCTTTGTATATTACGTTTATTTCTTATAGAAGTATCCCCGAAGGACAGCGTTATAGAAGCCTACACTATGATTACATAGACTAAATATTGCATAAAAAATGTATATATGGCAACGGTAAATAATAAATGAATATAGTGTTTTCTGCTTAGCAGAAGGCGGACTTAATGCCGGAGGCAATCTCTTCCAGTCAACCTTTATACACTACAACAAATTCGTATTGTTAGTGTATAGGTTTCCTCACGGTGTTTTCCTTCACCGGGGTGCATTGAAATTTTGTACACAAATTTTAACCGGGATTTTAAAATACGGAAAAATTGTGCGCATATTAGGTATCGAGCCATCGAACCCACGACCTGTCGAGTAAGAGGCGTGCGCTAACCAAATACGCTACTACACAACCCACAACCGGCAAGATACATTACAATATAAATTACCAATCTATAATGCCATTAATGCTGTTCAATACAGTTTTAAACAACAATAAGTACCTACTGCAACCGTGTGGGGCCGGTACTTTAAAGAATGACCCCACTGCATCTCTTGGCATGAATGTCGTAAAAGGCGACTAAGGGATAAGGACAGGATACCGTGCTAAAGGGCAACAGGCTCGCCACCTCTCACCTTGGCACGGTACTTCTACCAAGTCATGCAGTAGTACCTAGGTGGATCTTCGTGTCTTGCATACTGTTTGATGTCTTGTCCGAATACCCTGCGAAATGTGATGGTCGGTGTTGTGCTGTAATTTACCGTAGCTCTTGCAACACAACACCGATTGCTCTGCTTACCCCGATTGTCGGGATTTAGCGTGGTGATATGTATGATATGTATTTATGACTGACCTCTAAGCTAGGTATTTTTATTTTATGCGCATGTGAGTATAGTAGGTATGTATTTACTATGTATTGACATGTATAGAAGAAGCCAAAGCCTACTCAAGCCGATAGGTCACGCTACATCGGATGTTCGTTCCAGATCGACGAGTACTCTCTTTACTGACAAATAGCTGCGTGTCTACCGGCGTTCCTGGACTCGAAAGATCGAGTACGAGAAGAGAAACAAATACTTTCATGACTGTGCAAAAACTATATCCGGCCCTACATAAACATAGGGGTCTTCCACCCTACGAGTATATGGAATCTAATAACCTAACCTGTTTAAATGTTTGTATTATATGTAAGGACACCAGAAATAACCCTGTTTTATTTATTTTTGGTCAATCCCTACTATTATAAAATGCAACGTCTGGCGTCCTCAGTAGTCAGTCCTGTTTGTCCGTTTATAACTCGAGAATCGCTGGACCGATTTTGATGCGGTTTATCTCTACGTAAAGCTTAATTCTTCCCATCACATATAGGCTTCTTATTATCACTATAATTAGTATAGGAGGCGAGCAGAGAGCTAAATTAATATGAGAGAGGTCGGACTTTAACGCGGGCGGAGCCGCGAGCACAGCTATTAATACATAAAATTTAATGAAAGAAAATTTGAAAAAGGACACTTGACCGAAAACGGCCGATGACGTCACCTGTCGAAATTTTAATTGAAAGCGCACATCACATCTGTACTGCAGAGTACAGTTTTCCTATTTTTTTAGTTTAATACAAACTTATTGTACGCCTACATTATCTTCTATCACTTCCCAAAGGTTAGTATGTAAAGAGTGCAATTGTGCACTATGCTCGCCTTTTGTAAATCCTGTCCTGTGTAATTGGAGTACAATAAAGTATACATACATACATACATAGACATTTGCGTTCACTTGTTTTATGTTTTGTATGGTTTTTAGACTGATGACGTCACAGTCACGTGGTGCAGTGTTTTGGCGAGAACTTTAAATTATAATATATAAGTTGAATTTTTGTATAATTATAGGAGTTTTTTTGAGAATTTTTGATTGTGATGTGAATAATAATCACACGAGGAACATTTTAAAACACATTTAGAAATTTTGTAGAATAGCCTATTAAGCCCAATATATCTGTAGAGAAAGACCATTAGGTTTCCAGCTCGCGCTCGTTACTCGCAACTCAATCGGTTGAATTTTGAAACGACGGTAGGCCCTAAGCCACCATTGACAAACTCGCTAAATACCTACGTAGTTAGGTTAGCTGGTGAACGCAGTTTGGATAAAACGGGTATAGGGTAATCGATATTGGGATTAAGAAGATTATTTGCACGAGGAAAGATGCGCAGAATAGGGGATACCTACTTTGTATACGGTTGAGGAATTGAGGGAAGTGCTGACATGGCACCACCTACATAACTCACCAAGGTGTTTGCTGACATCACTGCTACCAGAAGAACTGGTGCATTCGGTGATGTAGCCATCCATGTCAGTTTCCATAAAAAAATATACAATTGGTTCTGCTTTCGTTTATAAATTTTTATTGATTAGCTATACATATTAGACTAGTACATTAAAATAATGTATTAACAAAATTTGGAAAACGTCTGGCTCTTCTCGCGGCGACTTTATCGCATTGCCCGCTCAAATGTTGCTCAGCGACCGGGGTAATTTAAAAAGTATTGTATGTATTAACATATTTTTTTTTTATGTTTGTAACTCAATTATACTGTAACGGTTTAAAGAATTTGAATTAATTTTTGCCTAGTTAAATAGGTATGTAACACAGGATACAAAATGTTGACGCAACAAATCATTTCTTTACATGAATATCGATTTAAATTACGCCCATAAAATACATTCCTAATATCAGTGCCTCTACCGGCGTAATATCACTCGAATGTGTCTTCAATCAGGTGAATTTTCAACCAATTGTAAGCGTTAACGTACTCGACACGGCCAGTCTGATTGGTTGAAATCGTGGAGTTGTCTTTTCACTCGTTCATATGATAATAGCACGGTAGCGGCCCAGATCAGACATATGCGTAGATTATTTTTATTTCTGAATTTCCAACTATATGTGAGTTTGAATTCCCGTATCTTCGATATTCGTAAGAACGGGAGCCCGAATGCGACTACATCGACGATTTCAGGCTCGTTATCTGGAGCATCCTGTAAGGCGAGGTCCCCGCCCAGCCAGGGTCGCCGACGCCGCGCGCCGCTGCAGGCTAAACGAGTTCGGCGGCATGGGCGGGCGGCGAAGATGCGTGGCGAGGTAGCAGGCGCGAATCTGCGGTGGCGTAATGGCCGTTTTCGACCCTTCCAGTATGTTACCAATTATAGTAATCTGTGATGTTACTCAGTATAATACTTGCTATTAGGGTATATACATTGACATAAATATTCATATCACTGGGTATATAGTATGATCCTTGACGTTCGTTCGTGCGTCTGTACGTACTTGCCGTCGTGCCGATCACGATATTTTGTACAAAGCTTTTCCTAGTAACCGCCATTTTTAATATTGACATAGGACAGATCAAGCCGCCTATAGCAGCCGTCGACAGCAGATCTTTTTTTTTCTTTTTTTTTCTTTATTCAGCATTCTTATGGTAGTACACTACACTTGAATTAGTCAAAATATTACATTTTACATTTTATTACATTTTATTTACATTCGCCGGTGAACACGGAGAACGAATGTCTCTACGGAGCTGCAATGGTTCTAATTTATAGGACGCCTTGGAGTCGTTGCCTCGACACTGTTTCACTGCTTAGGTAAATAATTTTCAATAAAAAAAAGTAATAATAATAATAATCGGAATCGGCTAAGCCGATATAGAGTTATAGAGGTACAAACATAAAGTACGCAATACGCATACACACACCTGACACTCTTTCTTACCTTCTTTATCTTTTTAACTTTCGTAATCGCCTTCTGTTACGTTCTGTGCTCCTCCTCGACCATTGAGATCCGAGCCTGGTGCGTTAATGTGGGTGGGGGCGAGAGGGGGCGCAATTGGGGGATGAGGAGAAGATGGGTTGTATTACGGTAAGGCTATTGCAGCCTCGCGTGGTGTATTACCGTTTTATAATGACATCAAGGTACGTTCTACATACTAGCTTGACTAGGTAGACGGCTTCCGTCGCACACGTGGCAATATGCATTCGGACACGTGCAGGCTATACAAGGCTGTACATACAAAGTATTTAATTAAACCAACTACGGATACATCAACGCTGACACAGAGAGGTTGCAGCCGTACGCTGTAGAATCTACGTACGACCCGGACGCACCCATAATGTAAAACTTAGGGCTACGTCACGGGAAAGTTGACTTATGTACCGATGTTGTTTCCCAGAAGGACAAGCTGTAGTCCGAAGCTGCCAAATCCCAGGCACAAAATTCCCGTTACCAAATGGCGCCTTAATGATTTTTGCTTACTTCTCCCAAATATTTCATACAAATTTAGTATCATAAAATATCTGACTGGTAAATTCTTAACAATCTGACTGTTGGCGATCTCTCTTCTGCGCAAGTCAATGTTTTGGAAAACATCGCATATACCAGTAGAATCTATCGTGTGTGCAGTGGAAAATGCAATTAGTGGCAACCGTATTCCCTACCGTGATGCGGAGGCGATTCGTCAAATTGTTGCTGTTACTCTGCGAAAACCGAAAACACCGACGTTAAACATAACCAAAGAAGAAAGGTTTGCACTTAGAGATCTCCGCAATGATACTAGTAATGGCGTTTTGCGAGCGGATAAAGGGAATGCGGCCGTAGTTATGAACACAGAAGACTATCATAACAAGGTAACGCAGATGCTCACATCGGACACTTATGAGAAGATCTCACGGTCCCCTAATAACCGAGTAGCGAAGCAAACTATGGAGTATATCTATGCGTTGCACTCACCGATACCGCAGGACGATAGAAAGAGGCTTATTTGGTCTTATTGGTTGCAGCATCATTTCAGATGAGTCAATATTAAGTTGGTACCGCTACAGCATCCAAAACTGAAACAACTTATCAGCAACGATATTATTCGTACAATTTTTATATCGTGAAGTAACGCTGCAGTCGATATACCAGATAAATTAATTTTGAAAAATAGATAAATCGCTCGTTAATGCATCTGGTAGTTCCGCTTGTGCCTGCTAGATGGCGTTACTTAACATTTATTTAGCGATCTCCTCGTTTTGAGCATGTTTGACTGCATAGTTAGAGTTTATACAAACATTATAACACATTATAACATTTTATTCTATTCTTATCTATCACCGTGAAATATTGGCTTTAGAACCCAATATAATAAAACTCAAACGCCACCAGTTCCCGAACTGCCGTCGTCCGATTTATGTCAAATCGGTTGTTTTAAACCGTATACTCTCAATCGGATCGGATCTGCCCATCGTCCGTTGAATCGGATAGTGATGCATGGCTCTCATCCGCCGTAGTAAGGATTAGAGCAAATTGAATCGAGGAGCTTATACGGTACGATATAATGGAGCAAACCATCCCCGTCTCTCTACAGTCTACACATGCAAGTACTCTGTTCAGTTTTGTAAACAGAACATTCCATTTTAAAATCTAGAGACTCGATTTAAAGTGACGCTTCGTCACTCGTATTTACATACAAAACATACATACATATATATCACTCACGCTAAATCCCGAGAATCGGGGTAAGCAAAGCAATCGGTGTTGTGCTGGAACCACTTCGGTAAATAACAGCACAACACCGACCACCCCATTTCGCAAGTAATTCTGACAAGATATCAAGCAGCATGTAAGGCACGAAGACCTACCTACTGCATGACTTGGTAGAAGTACCGTGCCAACGTGAGAGGTGGCGAGCTTGTCGACCTTTAGCACGGCATCTTGTCCTTATCCCTAGTCGCCTTTTACGACATGTGTGGGAAGAGATGCAGTGGGGTCATTATTTTAAGTGCCGGCTCCACACGGCACAAAACATATTTTATACAAAAACCCTTAGTTTGTCTCACTCTCATTTCTTCGTATTTCTTTAAATCTAAGTCAATTTGGCTTTAAAAGACCAATTACTACGTATCTATAGAATAAGTACATCTGAAAATGTTAATAAAGTTAGCACATTTCACGTAACTTGTGACGTAAATATCTCTACACTAGAAACAAAATTTAAGATATTTAGTACTATAGATATTATTATATATCCAGAATATTTCATACATGTATACATACATAACGTCACGCCTGTTTTCCAGTGGGGTAGGCAGAGACAACGGATCTCCACATGCCACGATCCTGACACACTTCTTGCACTCTCATAATATTCTTCATACACGCTCGTCGGTACTGCGCACTTGCCCCTTTTGGAGCACATTCTCGATCTAGTACAAGCGTCTAGGGCGACCCTTCGCGACTCTTCCACTCACATTCGTTACAAAAATTTCTTTCGTTAGTCTTCTATCATCCATTCATCCAACATGACCGAAGCATTCCTTTCTCAATCCTTGTCCCTATATCTTCTTTCAGGCCACAATGCTCTCGCACTTCACAATTCCTAAATCTGTCTTTCATTGTGACCCCACCAATACTCCTAGAATATTTCATGTGCATTTCAAATAAAAAAGAATATCCTGAATAATTTGTTTTCTATTCTCTCTCATTCAGATTTTCTATCTCTCTCTCCCTCTTTTATATATATTTATATAAAGCGTTAAATGAAACCTAAGCGCCACGAACTGGCGTCAAAACTTTTTAGCAATGACATAAAATAACATTATACTTTATACAAAATTTAAACACGATTACGCAAAAACATTTTTTAGCAAGAAACAATTTCGAATAAAAGACGTAGTCGTACACGTCATTAGCGTAAGCGAGACGCGATTATAAGGACATGCGACTACGACTGTTGTTCGAAAGTAAGTATTTTTATTTCTTGTTAAAACAATTTCTTTTCAAATCTAAGCGGTGCTCTTAATTTTTTCTCTCCCATCCAAAAATACATATTTCTTCTGCGCCTAACCGCAAGAACTTGCGCCATTGTTTTAAAAAAAAAAACTCCTCTCGTACTAAGTTCCGAATTAGTCCGCGAGAGGGCTCGTGTTTGCGCAATGAAATGAGTGACGGGCGGCGCCATTTTCCATTCTCCGCGTGTTATAGGCATATTAGAGCCATAGCCGGTAGGGGGGCGTGCCCGAACCACACCATTTGTAAGGATAAAACAGTGTAACGAAATAGATGTTTTTATAGAACAATTTTTTTATCTTAATTTTTCAACGGTCTTTTTAAAATTTTGGATACGTTAAACCTACAGTAGTTAGTTAAAAAATAAGAACCGTTTTTATACCACATTTTGCATCCCTTTTTTTTGCTTTCTTTGTTATTTAGGTCCATCCCGAGGTGTATCAGCAATAGACTATTTCACGTTATTTGGAAATAAATAACTCTTTATAACTTCAACTTTGGTGCAAACTTTATTGTTATACGAAAACAATTGACAAAGTTAGAGCAATTTTGAAGCTCGCGAAAAACAACGGGTTCTAGCGACCTGCCGGCGCGCCTCGCCACACGCGGCGCGCGGCAATCACAATGACGTCAGTCCTGTGACGTGGCCGCGTTCACAGAATTTTTTTGGATTTTTTTTAAACCTATGGTGTGGTGTATGAAATGAAAGGGCTTCATAATAATATATCACTTATATGTTTTTTTTTTTGGTATAGCGTTGACGAATTTGCTCATAAGTTAGATTAGTTTTTAGAACTTAGCTGGTTAAAAAATTTACTAGATATACTTTTTAATTTAATTAAGACATCTATAACTGTGTGTTTCTATAAAATTGATAAAATAAAATAACTTTAAGACAGTCAAACGATATATCAACTAACGAATTACTTATGATTCGTTCTCTGTTTTATGTATTGGCGCACGAAACTAAAAATATATGTCTAAGTTATAGTCTCGCGATTAATTCCCTGTATGGAACTGTGTTACTTCTATTTGAAGCGCCTACTTTGGCCAGACCGGGCGATCAATAATGCGTGGCGCCTCTATATTATAAGCCACTGAGCCTGTAATACATTCGACAATTGCCTGTCGCCTTATGTAAATACATACACATATTGTGGCCTCGAACATGACAGAGCCCAGGCAAAACCATTGGAAATTAATACAGCGTAACAAAGATAGAAGATGTTGGATTTTTATGGACTTAAGACACTTTGGAGCCATCAACGTGGATAGTTGTATCGACGACGTCCAAAAGCATTCGGTTTTGAACGAGGACTGCGAATGCCAGGCCGTCGTGACAGGTGACTTTTTACGCTTCTCTTGAAAGATCCTAAGTCACACTCATGGGAGGAAGTGCATTCAAGAGTTTCGCAGTGTGGAAAATAAAAGAAATACTGGAGCGCTTAGTCCGCACTTTAGGCAGCTCTACAGTAAATTGATGCATTCCCTGTCTGCTACGCGTGGACCTATGGTGGAACTGTGAAGTCGGAATCGCTTCGAACAACTCCTCATCAGAGCATTTGCCGCACACTCAGTGAACGTATACACTTAAAAATAACACAAGGCATGGCATTCGCAACCCAATAAATATCACAATAACCGTGGGTGCCTGTGGATGTGGATGTGTGTGCATAGTCATGCGCGTGCCATATGCCCATAAAACAAAAATATGATATACCATATACGTAACATTCGTGAAACTCTCGGCCAAAACTGAAAATTGTACAAGTGTTTTTTTCTGCTCTGACATCGCCTAATCCTCATTTTTTCAACAAAGATCGTTGTCAATTAGAGGCATATTTTCATTATTATAAATTGTTTTACAAACATCAAATATCTATGTAGTTAGCATCCATAAGTCCATAACTCTCTACACATGCAGGTACTCTGTTCAGTTTTGTAAACAGAACATTCGCTTCATCACTCGTATTTACATACAAAACATACTTTATAAATGACAAGATGCCGTGCTAAAGGGCGACAGGCTCGCCACCTCTCACCCTGGCACGGTTTTTCCACCGAGTCATGCAGTAGATGGGTCTTCGTGCCTTACATGCTGCTTGATGTCTTGTCTGAATACCTTGCGAAACGTTGTGGTCGGTGTTGTGGTGTAATTTATCGGAGTTCATGCAGCACAACACCGATTGCTCTGCTTACCCCGATTGTCGGGATTCAGCGTGAGTGTATAAATGTATGTTTTTTTCTGCTCTGACATCGCCTAGTCCTCATATTTTCAACAAAAGATGTTGTCAATTAGAGGCTGCCTATTTTTATTCTTTTAAATTATTTTACAAACACCAAATATCTGTTTAGTTAGCATCCATTTGAATCGTTAGAATATTATACGTGAGTTGGTATAAATATTTGTAGGTAATCCTCTCTATGTAGTCACGGAGAGCAAGTGTGGCGTGAAATTGCCACCGGCGGCAGTACACACACGAAACCGTTTAAACCCGGTTTAGGCAAATCATTCTACAAACTAATAGTATATTATATCTACCTACTGTAATCCTTATCTCTATCCTTCAAATTAACTAGCGATTAATTTATTGCTGATTGAAAAATTTTAAGCTTAATTAAAGGTTGGCTTTTCGCATTTATAATTTTCGGGGTCTTATCTCAACATACTGGACGAAAAGCTATTCCTTCCTTTCCTGTATTTACACAGTGTCAACTATATAGGTACCCGAAAGGAGCTGATTCTGAACATGAAAGCAAACAATTTTTTTAAATGACTTTTGCAACTGAGCAAAAATTTGTTTTCTTTGTCCATAAAATTTTTGAATAGCTACCTCAAAATGTATGAAAAAAGTAAAATACATATGTACTTAATTTTTTTTTTTAAAGACTATTAAGTGTTCAGTATCGATACTGGTAGATTCAGAATCGCCCCCATGGGTTAGTTCAAAATCGCCTAGCCGATAGCTTAAAAGAGCAGGGCTGCTACCGGCGTAATATCATTAGAGTGAGTGAAGCGATCTCAGTAAGCGTTAAAGCAATCGACACGGCCAGTTAGATTGGTTGAAATCGTGGCGTTGTCTCTTCACTCAGTCATGTGATATTAGCACGGTCACGGCCCAGTGAATCTACCGGCGTAATAATACTCGAGTGAGTGAAGAGGTTTCAGCCAATCGTAAGCGTTAACGCAATCGACACGGCCAGTCTGAATGGTTGAGATCGTGGCGTTGTCTCTTCACTCACTCATGTGATGTTAGCACAGTAGAGGCGCAGGTTAAGGCGATCCCTGCATAGAAGCGTCCTTGAGATTTGACCTTGAGCAGTAAAAGTGGGCGCGGCTAACGCGATGT
>WYDE02260286.1:0-13666 GCA_009867175.2 Adela reaumurella
TTGAGGGAAGCGCTGATATGGCACCTACCTACATAAGTCACCAAGGTGTTTAGGCTGACATCACTGGTATCAGAAAACTGCTTCATTAGGTGATGGATGTACCCATTCGTGTCAGTTTCAATAAAAAAAAATCTTTGAAACTCTGTGGAGTAGATTTCTACAGTAGTGGCATAAATAAAATACCCTTAAAATGACAAGAATATGTATATATATATATATATTTAAAAAATGATTGGTTTAAAATTTGTCCCTACATAAATGCAATGTCATAGGTATTAATTTAGTAATCATGTTGAGTTTTTATTATCACAGAGTAAACATGATAGCTCAGGGTCATTGGTTATTTTATCATCAGCATGAATTAAAATAACCGGTCA
Source organism: Adela reaumurella (assembly GCA_009867175.2). NCBI lineage: Eukaryota > Metazoa > Arthropoda > Insecta > Lepidoptera > Adelidae > Adela > Adela reaumurella. Next base: position 378 of record WYDE02260286.1, read on the forward strand.
AGTGAATACTCACATGCCAAAGGGTTCCGACATCTAAAGGTACAATATTAGTGTAAAGGGTGCCCCAAAATTGATATTGAAAAATGTATTGTATTTCTTAAAAAAAATCTAGCAATGCATCGTTGGATTGACGCCTTTTATGAGTATGTATATATGTGTAAGTTATATTTCAATGCCGTGTGGGGCCGGTACTTAAAAGAATGACCCCAATGCATATCTTCCTACGCATGTCGTAAAAGGCGACCCAGGGATAAGGACAAGATGCCGTGCTAAAGGGCGACAGGCTCGCCGCTTCTCACCTTGGCACGGTACTTCTAAAAAGTCATGCAGTAAGTGGGTCTTCGTGCCTTACATGCTGCTTGATGTCTTGTTCGAATACCTTGCGAAATGTGGTGGTCGGTTTCTTGCTGTAATTTTACCGGAGTTCTTGCAGTACAACACCGATTGCCAGGATTCAGCGTGAGTGATATATAAATATATAAATATAAATGTGTGTCACAATTGTGATACTTGTATGTATGTATATTTCAATTTGTTTTGCTTGAATAATATTTTTTTCATTATAACACGCAACTTTTGTGACGCGCATTGTCCTATTATTTGTCACATTAGTGAGTGTCAGATTAGCCAGGCGGGCGTGAGCTCGCCTCTCAACTGGGAGAGGCGAGTTCGATCCCCACTGGGAGCAAAATATTTATAACTTTAGAATTTGTGCTGAAATGGCTGCTTACTCTCCAGTAAAGGAATACATCTTGAGGAAACCCACTTCCAAAACGGGTTGGTCACCATGGAAGTGTTTGACTAAATCCTCTCACATGATGTAAATGAGAGAGGCCCGTACCAAGCAGTGGGGCGAATAAAATGGCTGCGAAGAAATGTCCTAACTAAATACCTTGTCCTAAAATAATACAACATTATATTAGACACGTACATACCATCACGCCTCTTCTCCGTAGGGGTATACAGAGCTCCATGTGATACGTTCCTGACATACATGCTTCGCTTCATCAACAGTCATAAATCCCTTCATACATGAACGCCGGTTACGGTACCGTCATAAATCCCTTCATACATGAACGCCGGTTACGGGTACTGCAAACTTGCCCCTTCCGTAAAAGGTTACCTAATTGGAAATGGTATGTATGCCTAGGGCGGCCCGTTCGACCCTTTCTTCCACATTCGCTTCATGTGGTTGCTTGCTCATGCTCTCACCATCCATTCTCTCCATGTGTCCAAACCATCTAAGCAATACCTCTTTTTTCTGAATTTCGGAAAAGTTTTTGACAGTAAAATGCGCGTCCCAAAATGTTTTTGACATCCAGACAGACAGACACAGAGCGATTCCAATAAGGTCTCTTTTTGGAATTTTTGCGACGGTACCTTACCTATTGAACTATATTAAAAAGATATACTGATTCTCTCGCCTTCTAAAGAGATCGAATGATATACATAATACATGATACATAATATTAAAGTTTTTAAAAAACTAAAACCCGACTAAGAGTTGACTTTTTAAATAAGCGCCATCTATAAGTACTGGTCACTATCTCTATTCGCCTCATAGATGATTCGCACTATTACACTAATAGATGGCGCTTATAAAGATTAATATTAATTTGGTTTATAATAGGGAATGAGTTATCGAGTTACTGGAGCACAAAAAATGCGTGCAGAAAAATTCACCCCCACATATACACACACATATACCCCCTCACACAGACATTTCACAAAAACCAAAAAAATTTACCCCCACACATATACCCCCTCACACAAACACACTCATTTCACCAAAACCATTACGACTTCTTCTTCAGTGGTCGGGTATAAAAATTTCGTGTCGTTCATATCTGTATCGTATTTTTGGATGTTGTAATCGATACACAGTCCGTATCTCAGAGTTATCTCAAGGTCTTCGTTTGGAAGTGGCGGGTCCTCCTCTGAATCTTCAGTGTTGTTAGTAACCCAATCACTATGATGTCTGCTCCAGAGTTGTGCACGATTATAATATCAGTATTCCTAATAATCGTTGGATCTATTCATACATTTTTCGCGGGGAATTACGACTACTGGAAGAAGCGTAATGTTCCCCACGACCCTGCTAGACCCATCGTTGGGAGTCTCGGATATCTCATGAGTAAGAGTCCTGCCGACTGGTTCATCGAGAAGTATCAACGCTTCCATAACTCCGACTACTTCGGCATTTGGATATTCAGGAAGCCAGCTCTCGTCATCTGCTCTCCGGAGCTGGCCAGAAGGGTTCTCGTCAAGGACTTCGTATACTTTCGGAATAGATTCCTCAGCTCTGGAGACAGCGATCCCCTTGGCGGTTTAAATATCTTCACTGTGAACGTAAGCCCCATTTTTTGTATGAAGAGTATTTTTTTAATGAAAAGGCACATTCTTCAGTTTCTATAACAGTTACTTAAAATGTTTTTAAATTGTACTTGTTATTTTTTTGCTTATTTGGATTTGTGTGTCTTTTGCAGATCGCCATTTAATAATTATCTAATAAGTTAGGTAAATTCCATCTGTAAGATATTTATGTTTTATTTATGTACATTTATGTATATCAATATTTCGATAATTATTTCTATCGTTAGCCAGTCTGTGACTATTCTTAATTGCCTTTCTCTAGACTCGAGCGTTAATTTAGGGCACGTGATACCTCTCTTAACGCTCGCCGCTCGACGCTTGACTCCCTCATGAAAATTCACCTTTAAGGAGTCATTCAGCCAGTCATTGATTCTGATGAGAATAAATATTATATAGATAAATACCGGCTTTGTTAAAAATTGGTTTGGATTATAAAAATTATGATACAAATAGCTACATTAGTAATCGCTTTGGTATATCGATATACATAACTACTGCATCAATTATTGTAAACAAATTCACAGGATCCTCTCTGGTCGACCGTACGGAGGAAACTCACTCCTGTTTCAACGTCCTCTAAGCTTCGCGGCATGTTAAGCATGAAGAACTTCTATGCCAGGGAACTGGTCGACAGAATTCGCAGGGACCACGTCCAGCAGAAGAAGCCCTCTGACGTTAGAGTATGTGTACTCCGAATGCAAAATGTAATACTTAAGTCAGACTTTCTAGGAGGAACAAGTAGGGAATGCACTCTCTTTCAGCAGTAATTCCCACGGTTGGGCAAGAACTTCTATTTGCAGCCATTTTATTCGCCCCACTGCTGGGTACAAGCTTCTCTCATTTTACATGATATGAGAGGATTTTATTCATACACTATGACCAACCGGCTTGGAATTGGATTTCCTCACGATGTTTTCCTTCGCGGGAGTGTCAGCGGCCATTTAGCACAAATTCTAAAGTTATAAATATTGTGCTCCCGGTGGGTATCGAACCCACTCCTCCCGCTTGAGAGGCGTGCTCTTGCCCGCTCGGCCAGTCTGACAATACGGCCCTGGCACGAACTACGCAAGCACTTATATGAGTATATTTCGGGCAGCAGAACGTGGAACGCCGTACCGAAAAATTTCGGCGGTCAAAAATTTGCTTCCAAAACGGTGAAAACGAAATTCGTATGGAATCACTCTACTTGTCCGTTCGCCCATTTTTGCTGGGATTTTATGCTTGGGCCATGGCTATTTGTACAGAGAATTTCATGTAAATGACAAAGTTTTCATAACTATTAGTAACTAAAATACGTATAAATTTTCTTGTGTCCAGAATATGCTAGCTTGCCTGACTACGGACGTTATCGGTGCTGCTGCGTTCGGAATGCAAGAGAACTCTGTGCGTTCTAACGAATCAGCTCTGCGTCGCGTTACGCGGGAGATCAGCACCTTCACCCTGCGCAGGGGCATTGAGTTCTCCAGTATCTTCTTCTTACCGAACATCGTGGACTTCTTCGGGTATGTATTTACTAAACGTTTTAACAAAACACAGTCTACTATGGATATGAAGACACGACACTGACTAGTTTATCGTGTTGGACTTATATGTATATAAACTCCCAACTTGTTACAGATTCAAGTTCTTCACCAACGACATGTCCGAGTTCTTCAAGCGCATATTTTGGAAGATGGTGGACGAGAGATCTCGCGACACGTCCGTCAGAAGCAAGGACTTGCTCGACTATCTCATTGATATTAGAAAGGAAGCTCAGCGTGAAGGTACCAAAACATTTCTGTTTACCAACAACCAGAAATTTTGTGAAGATTGTTCCCGAGTTAAACATTTGAAGAGGTTCATAGATTTCATTTGTCATATATAAAAAAATGTCATATAAATTATGTCATTAGTACGAAACTTAATTGTTTAATATTATATGTGTGGAAACTCATAGTTCAGTGAAGATATATATTTTCCAGGAAAGTTGAGGTACTTTTAATTTCTTCCATTCTACATGCTTTTGGGGGTGCTGAATCCGAAATATGTTTAGGTTTGCTAACAAAACAAAAAAATATCAAAAAAAGGAACACAATCTTTTTAGCAATTCTTCTTTTATTTTATTACGCGGACACTATCTACTAAACTAACTTTTTTTCCACTGAATTTATAAATTTTTGATTCATTAAATAAATCGGCAATTTTCTAGTTTTTGAGAAAATTACCTGCGCCTTTGCATATACGATCTTCATACATCATATATGAAGATTATTATGAGAGCGCAAGAAGCTGCAGAGGTGTGTCAGGATCGTGTCATGTGTTCGGTAAATGTAATAAAGGCGGTATTCAGGCCTTCTTTGCTCAACGATCAGCACATCGTGCGACAGGCTATGTGATCCGACGACAGCATTGACATAGACAACTTTACCAGAAATGAAATGTTCCTTGACTCCATCAATTGCAGCATATTTAACATGAACTTCAAAAATTATATGCTAAATGCAAGGACTATCCCCCTTATTCTTCTCTCACTCGGCAGCATGAATTCATCTTTTGTCCACCAGCAAATTTTACCGTTGGACAATGTAAACGTCAAATTGAAGCCATCTCTAAAGAAGAAATCACGAAAGAATGTACGCACCAAAAATTTCAGTATCCCTTCTTTCCACGTACATCCTATATTGACTTCAGGCTGAAACATAAGCCGGTCGATTATCTCACTTTACACTGACAATGTACAGAACTGACAGTCTTCAATAAAATAATTAGAGTTTTTTAGCGAAAAAAGTGTGTTTTGCACAAACAGCTGAAAAACGCAAATTTTCAACTAACGCTTGAGCCCGAACGGTCCATCGGGAAAAAAAACATATTCAACAGTTGGATAGATAGATAGAAATTATTTATTTGCACAGAAACATAGAGCAAGAAATACAGCTGAATACATAGATCAAAAAGGCGGACTTAACGCTGTAGTATCATTTTCTGACAGTCGACCTTTGGATGATTACGAGAAGATGCAGAATATATCGAATAAAGTGTAGTGCAGATGTAGAATGACGAAAATAAGACTAATAGGATACTAAAATCTACATAATGATGCAGACTGGCCGCGCTCTTCCCGCGCCCGCTGCAAAATTTTGTAGCAAATTCAAAATCTAAGTTCCAAACAATGGTCCGTCAAGAGAAAAGAATAATAACAATATCGCCGTCGAAGAGACCGCCTGCCTCGCCCCCCATTGTAAATTCGTTTATTTTGATAAAATACGTATTGAGTTGTTTTAAAAGGGAGAATTAAAAGTGCAAGTCTTAATAATGGTTCATATTTCAAAATTAGCTTTTTATAAACATTGAGGAATTTTGACGCCGTCCGCCCCCGCGGTGCTTCAATATACATATAATATAATACACAAAGTTGATAGTTTCCGAGTAATAAGTAAACACATTGAAGAAGTGGTTTTTCCATTTTTTATGGATATTGCGTTATGTAATTTTGTTGCAAACCTCAGATTCAGAATCAGGGCCCCAAAAAACCTATAGATTGGAAGAAATCATACTACCCCACAAGTTTCCTGTGACTAACTAGTTGCTACGTGTTAAGGTGCTTACCTGCAGATGCATTTTAGCACATTACTAAGCCTAAATATCCGTAACCGTAAATGATATTGATTTTTTATTACGGGGAGCCAAGAGTATGAAACATTTACTTTCGGCTCCCCGTAATAAAAAAATCAATATCATTTATGGTTACGGATATTTATGCTCAGGTAATGAATGTGCTAAAATCTATTTGCAGGAGAACCCCTGAAGTGACCTTTTGAGCACAAATTGACTGTACTATCATTGAAAAGAGAAGAGTTTCGAGAGTGAGGAAAAAATGAAAGCTATAAACCACTTTTGTATTTTTTATTTGATTTGTAATGCAACTATAAAAACTTGTTTTATTTGATCTTTTAAGTCCTTTTTGTGCACCACCGCTAACATGTGGAATCTTCTATCATTGTTGGTTTCCCAAGTCATGTAAACTGGGAGTATTTAAAATTCGCATAAGACAGCATTTCACTTATCGTCGTTTCGCGAAAGTTGACATAGCTGCGCTGAATAAGTTCTTTAAGAAACAGCTCTTTGACAATGTCACCCATTCGGTAAACATAATAAAGTAACTTAAGAGGGCTCTACTACAACAACAAAAGCCTATTGGCGAAGAGTTCGCTTGTTTTATATAGTATTTTTTTAAAGTTTGTTAAACCAATTATCACTTTCCAAATATCCAAATCTACGAGTCACACCTAAATTTTATCCTGCATCACGTGTAATTAGTTTAAAGTCATGATAATGTTAGAAAAAGCTACAATTTCGAAACTAAAGGAGTATTTTGGAGAATTTAGTACCATTTAGTGTTAAGTTTGTGATTTTTTTTTACATATTCATTGACATTAATATTTTTTATTAATAATTTTTTTTAATTACGAGTCACTGCTAAATATAATCAACTTATTAACGGTGTTTTTTAATATATGAATTATTAAATTCGTTAAACAAAAATTCCATACGAAAATGTGACAACATTTGACAGGAAAACACAAATTTAGCCTCTCGCTGTGGCGAACTGAATTCTTCTGAAAATTGTTTGGTCTATCGGTCATACTGTTTTGTTCTAAAATATTTTCATTTTCTATACAAACTGTACGGATCAGCAAAGGTGGTAAATTGATGTAGGACTTTCCATACAAGGTTATTTCTTCTTTCTTTTCTTTTGCAGCCATTTTATTCGTAGCACAGCCGGGATAACTATTGACCTAAGGGTGGGCTAACGAAAAAAAATGTGGGCTAACCATGGGCAAACGAATCTCGCAGTTTTCGTTAAAAATAATCGCGTTTCGGGGTGCCAACTTCACGGGAACAAAACTTTTGTTTTTGTTATAACTTTTTTTGGGCTAACGAAAAAAAATGTTGGGCTATCCTGGGCTAACCTTGGGCAAACGAACCACGCAGTTTTCGCTAAAAAAATCGAAGAAAAATTTTGTTTTTGTTATAACTTTTGCCGGTGGGCTAACGAAAAAAATTGTTGGGCATCCTGGGCAAACCTTGGGCAAACGAATCACGCAGTTTTCGTTAAAGTAATTGTGTTTCGACGTGCCAACTTCACGCGAAGAAAAAATTTTTTTTTGTTATAACTTTTGACATATAATAGGCGGATGGGCTAACGAAAAGAAATTGTTGAACTATCCTGGGCTAAGTAACCTTGGGTAAGCGAACCAGGCAGTTTTCGTTAAAAAAAAATCGCGTTTCGGGGTGCCAACTTCACGCAGCTTAAAATAACACGAAAACTAATCTAAAATTCAAATAATATTTCTAGTATTCATATAACAAATATTAGTGCTACAAAAAATGTGTACCGATGTGCCTACCACTATATTATAAAAAAATATATATAAATAATATGCAGTATATATGTATTATGTAATATGTTTATCTAACACCTAACCGCCCGCTTGCGTTTCCATTTTTATCACGTCGTCAAAGCCGTTTTGAAATGTACATTTTGATCATAAAGGCTGTCCCGCGCAGCGCAGTCAGACTCAGACCGGGACCGGATGAGCCGGGCATTTCATTTCCAGGCTGAATATCCGCGCCTACAGCCCCGCCAGGAAGGAAGTGAGGGACATTTCAGAAGAATTTCCATAAAGTAGGAAATAAAATGTTTTCTCCCTCACTCACATTGCAGTTTCGTCGTTTTTGTCTCAAGGCTCTGCTGTTGACGCTTTATTTATTTTTATTCGGATTCAGCTGCCAGTAGTGAAGTGACTGAGCATGGTTCCTTAGATAACTGATTTATTCTCAGATTTATTTTATACTAGGTCTTATTCTTTACTCGCTTTTACTCGCGGCCCCCGCCGAGGTTAATCAGTTATTAATCTCTCATTCTCCTAATACTTGACTATGTCGATTTCTGCTACCTTGAACTTAACGAAAATCGCCTTAATAAGTTAGATCGTTTTTTTAATTTATATATCCGATACATCTTTGGTTTACGCAATTTTGTCCACATTTCTGAGTATCGTGCTCGTATCCAGTGGCTTGACATTCGGCAGCGCAGAAATACTCACGTTCTCTCTCTTCTCTTCCGCACACTGAATGACCCTGCTGCACCTATTTACCTGAGTGAACGGCTTACGTATCCTGTTCTTATCAATCTACTATTAAGAATAAGAAAGGTTTATTTCCATTCATGACACTATTGACAATTCCAGTTCACTCAAGCTCATCACACTCACTCATTTACTGTAAGCAGTATACTAGTATGCATATTATTTATTTTAGGTTAGAAATATATCCGACGTCAATATTGCTTAGGTATATATAACTTTCAAAATTATCTCCAATAAGAAACAAACCAATATTTCGAAACTATATGCAATAAGAAGCAGACCAATATTTCGAAACAGTAGTAGCACTTGTATTTTATTTTATTATTATTCTTCTATTAATCCCATTTTTTCTCAAAATTAATCCTGTTCATATCAATATAAAATGAAAAAATTATATAACAACACATACAAAACTAACAAAGAAAAAATGGTAAATGCGCCGCCGAACGGTGGGATGTCATGGATGGGACACAATTTGTACGAGTTTTGTCCGCCGCCGCACGCGCCCTCGCGGCAGTCACGGCTTGTGTTCTAAATCGTATATCTCTGCATGTAAACTATATATCCGATGTGTATACAGGTGGTGGTCATCATTCAAACCGGTACTCCATACGATGCGTAGAATAAGAATATGAAAGAATTTTAATGTTTGGTTGAGAACAATTTTTGACCTCCCCATACAGAGGGAGGGTGAGAGGTTTAAATGATGAACACCTGACAGCAGTCACCTGTATATCCTGTTTTTATCCTACATATGTCCTATACATATTATGCTATAAACTATTCACGTATACAGTATATGTATGTGTACGTGCTGTGGATGAAAATCAGTTAATCCCAATTTGTGTGTAAGGCGGCGACACGCGCATTGAAAGTGCAACTACACTATAAATTATTCATGGTGTAACCTCACTGCATCTAAAAAGAATTTTCAATCGGTATATGATTTTCGTGTGAAAACAATAAATATGTTTTTAAGAAGTAGTTACCGGGCGGGCACATTCCAAAGCCTAGCAGCAATCTACATCAGCCACTTAACGCATTTGCGTCCACTGCTGGAGATGCGCCTCTCAAATCCTTCCGGCCGTCCGCCCCAGGGGAATCTGAGTTTATATACCGTCCACCATTTTAGTTTATAGACAGTTAGAGTTTACCATTTTAGTTCATAGACAGTTAGAGTTTATATACAATACACCATCCGCCAGGTGTATTGACGACATAAAGTGCGCCGCCGAGGAGTTCCGTACAACTCTGTTATCCCCGGCATACTTTATGACGTCATCCCACCTGGCGGATAGTATATAAACTCAGATTTGTCCACTGATGGCATTGCTTTGTTCGCGTACAGTGTCATATTTGGGTCAGTGGTCGAATAAAGAGTGGATCGCCCTTTGAATCACCCGCCGGGAAGTATGAACCCCACCGTCCCCTATCCGGGAACGATGGTCCCGCGCCCATCGTCAATTTTTTATGTGTCAATCGCACCATTTGTTCCGATTAGCGACACCGTGTCTCTGGCGACGGAGCCCAGATTATCCCTTTTTTAACCGACTACGGCGAATGTGTGTGTTCGCGTGTGTGTATGAAGGAAGGAAGCGTGAACATTGAAGTTCAAATGTTCAAATTGCTGATTGGCTTATCCTTTATTTAATATCTTCTATGATTGAATACGTGAAATAAAACAATGTTCAGTGAATGATTCACTTTCTGTCGAATTCCTGTCCGCCTCACAATCCACGGCAATGGTTTTCACATGTACCGTAAAATTATTTCAACGAGTTACTCTTTATGTAATAAAAACGGAATGTGGAGGACCACCTGCCAGGTGGGGGGATGACTTTAATTGTGTTTGCAGAATCAATTGTTCGGCAGCATTGAAGCCCGGAAAAATTTGAAAAATAAGACGAAAATAAGCATAATAAGCAGTGACCAAAAGAGGACTGGTGTTCGTGTCCAAAAGAATACTCAGTAATGCCCTCAAAACCTGCCATGAGCACAATAACAAGGTAGCTGTACGCCAGTCTTGCCGTAACTAGCTCGCGATTTACTTTGAAATGTTCACTGAAGTTTCTTGCCAGTTCTTTTAGGAAATTGAAAATTTGCGTGTGCTAAGCTATTCGCTTATAGCATGATCATATAAAATTTCAACCCAACCGGCCTAACCGTTTAGGAAAATTTTCAGCGAAATTTATTTCCACTTCTTCTAGGAAGTTTGAAATTGGCGTGTAGCAAGCTATAGAATGAACCTACAAAATTTCAGCCCGATTGGCCGAACCGTTTAGGAGTAGACGTTGAAAATTTTTCACCAAAGTTCCTTGCCAGTTTTTTTAGGAATATCTAAAATTGGCGAGCTGTTGACATATGGAATGAAACTACAAAACGTCAGTACGATCGACAGAACCGTTTAGGAAAAATTCCCAGCTAATTTTCCTGCCAGTTCTTCTAGGAAGTTGAAAATCGGTGTGTGGCGAGCTATTGATTGCCATATAGAATGAACCCACAAAATTTTCATTTCACGGCAGAACCATTTAGGAGGAGTTGTGCGGGCCAACAGACAATGAGACAGACAACTAGACACCAAAAGTTTTTTTCACCCTAGTCGAGTATTAGGCTTCACTCCGCTCAGCCAATGAGAAAGTGTGAATTTCCGAACATCCAGGTGTGTACGCCCGATTCAGCCCCCCTACGAGGGTCTCCTGCAATCGCTCCCACAGGTCCTGCCTGAGTCGCTAAACGGATTGCAGGATTGTTCCGCATAGCTAGCGGCGCGCCGCAGCGCCAAGCCCGACACGGGAAAGCTCTAAGCCTAATCACTCCGTATAGAAAAGGACCGCTTGAATAATGACTAGGTATAGGGAATGGAATAGACTGCGGGCTCGTTATCCGGCGCCCGTTTTGGCGAAAGCATTCGATGCTGAATCTTGAGATTGAGCGTATGAGCGTATGAGATTTTGAGAGGTCAGGTTTTATTTGAGACCCGCAATAAGGAAGGCTGAGTAGAAGAGCTTTTTATATTCGATCGGCGTTTAACTCCAATGGTGCTTCCAGCATCTACGGAGCAGAATATAGCGCGTGGTTGGGTAACACGCCGCCGACTTAAATAATGTGATTGACCCTATGACCCTCGCTTGCATATTCTTTTTTTCTGGCGGAAAGCGAACTTACTTAGTTCTTAGTTCTTTATTCAGCATTCTTAAAAAATAAATAATAAATAAATAATAACAATCTCTTCCAGTCAACCGTTATACACTACAACAAATTCGTATTATTAGAATATAGGTTTCCTCACGGTGTTTCCTTCACCGGGGTGCATTGTAATTTTGCACACAAATTTTAACCGAGATTTTAAAATCCGGAAAAATTGTGCGCATACCAGGTATCGAACCCCCGACCTCTCGGGTAGAGGCGCGCGCTAATCAACTAGGCTACTCCGCAACCCATATATGAAGCATGAAAGTTTCATAATTGGTGAATTATTATTCACTAACATCGTATTGTGATGCAAGCGTATGGCACTTCTTAAAAACGAAATATTTCCGAACGCAACATAGACGGATACCTGAATTTAAAAACAAAATTAACACGAACGCGGAACTCTCATATCATATAAAATTACCTCAAAAGCTTCTTGGCTGATGAAGATATCGCTAATCCACAAAGTGACAGCCAATTCCATTAGGCTAAATTCAGCCCGTATAGACGATACGCACTAATTACTACAGCATAATAATTAGCCACTCCTACTCCCACGTGTGCGCCTGTCAAAACTCTAATACTAATTGATGTTTTGATAAACGTTTTTTTCTTGCTAATTAATCATGGCTCGGCTTGATACCTCACTTAACTTAATTACGTGACAGTGTTAGGATCAATTCCATTAAAGGGAATTGGAAGGAGGTCGGGGACATGTTGGCTTCTCTGTACTCTATATAGAAAATTCTACATGGGTTTTACTCAGTATGGGAGGTATTAGGTTAAGAGTGCGATAAAGCTGATATGTGCTGTCATGTAAAGTAGACATTTTTAACAGCGCTAGATGTAATAATACGTGAGAAGAAAACGTTTTGAGCGTGGATAGGTCCTTGAAATCTGGACGAATCCAATTCAACGACTAAATTTTCACCAGATCGAAAAACACCATCGTTCCAACCTCCGAGTGGCAAGCAAGCCGCACTTAGCGGGATTTTTCATAGCGCTTAAAACAGTATGCTACGAGTACCTATATGTCCAACTGGTTTTACTGTCTGCCGCACCACTCCACAAAAATTCAGCTTCGGTTATAGACAAATTCAGAACGGGATTTAAAGTCTAAAAACAAAACCTTTCGGAGTAATTTGTTTTAGTAAATGTATTTTGTATCTAAATGTACAGTCGTGACACTTAATACTAAGGAAGGAGACACACATAAAGTAGAGACAGCTACAATAGTGGATGACGAGCGTTATTGATAAATCGTGCAATAAAGCAATCGAAGGAGTCCCCGTGCGCCGCGCCGCGTCCGACCGCGCCCGCGGCAAGAGCATTAGTGATAATGGCATTACTGTTATTAATCATTTGCCATTCACTCCTCGTACGAAGCAAGCCATTCTCCAAACTACCCACGCTAATAGAGGCACTTTTATTATTTGTTTTCTGGTAAGTATGTAGGTACTCGTAATAGTCAAAGAGGAAAGATGAAATAGGGAGACAACATTCAAATCGAGAGTGCATTTACTTACATACATACATATCACTCACGCTGAATCCCGACAATCGGGGTAAGCAGAGCAATCGGTGTTGTGCTGCAAG
>WYDE02260397.1:0-13660 GCA_009867175.2 Adela reaumurella
CGAGGCAGAAGTGGTATGCGCGTAAATTTAAAATTCTAAAGTGCTCAGGGACGGCTCGCGGCGCCCCTGAGGGCTAGGGAGGGCACACTTTGGGAACCGCTGCACTAGGGGGACAAAGTCCATGACTTCTGCGGCAGTGTCAAGTCAACTACCATTTGCCTCGTCCACACTACCAGGTTGTTGTCGACGAAATGTCTCGAATACAAGATTTTTTTAAATATTAATACTGGACCTCTGAAGTCCTTAAAACTGAAAACCCATGTCAAAGTTAGTGCCTATTTACTTTACTCCGATAGTTGAGATGCGAAATTTGCTAAAGTTTATTCTTAAATTTAAACATATTAAACAACATACAAGCCTGGGACACTCCGCACTTTACCTATGAAGCTACATTGTCAGGATTTAGTACATTGTCAGGCGATAGATAGAGATAAAGTTACGCGATAGAAAGAAAGGCACAGGTAGGTAAATTTTCAATGTTCGCGCGCCGCGCTGTGCAGTTTATTGCATAAATTGCACTTTATCGCTAGAGTCGCTATTTACTTTACTGGTTTTGCGGAGTGTCCCCTATTCCTACCTTCATCTGTGCAACATATAAGATTAGCTTCTGCTAGAGAATATAAAAATATTTAGACATTATTTCTCCGTCTAGCTAGCGGTACTGATCATTACGACGATGCTAGTGAGCGTTTTGCCGCCGTCCCGTTTCAAACGCTTCGTCGGCGGCCTCGGCTTCAAGATCTCCTTCCGAGTCCTCATCCGAGCCACCTCGTGCGTCATCACTCATCACGACCTGCAGTACGTCCCCAGGAACAACGGCTTCTGCGTCGCGAACCACACTAGCCCCATCGATGTCGCCGTCTTGGCGTCACAGAACGTTTACACTTTGGTATTGCCTAGAGATTTCTGCTGGGCTTGGCAGTTGGGGAGTTTCGCGTTTTATGTTTTTGCTGTTTTTGGCGGTTTTCAAGTTTTGCTGGTTTTGGTGTGTGACGTTTTAAGCGTAACTAAAGCCCGGTCACGGAGCAGAAATTTACTGTTATTTTGTCACAAGTTTTTGATTAATAGGAATTTCCCTTTTATAAGGTTGCGGTGATTATTTTCTTCACAGGAATCGGTGACCGCAGCTCAGCATTGGTCCCTGTATTTTGGTGGTTTCGGAGGGATTCTTAGTGCTGTCTCTTTTATAGTGTTGTGCTTTTATAATGTTGTATTCTTCTTGTTTTGTCTATTCAATGTTACCATTGTGTCTCGATTGTGTATGTTTGTTTTGCGCTAATCATCCATATACATAACATATCCTTTCACCGATCCTTTATCCGTTTCATCCTTTATGACGTTTTTTTTTAATTTTATCTGTGTAAAAAATCACACGGATCAAAGCGTCTAAACGTCAACACGTCTAAAGTTGAAACAGTCTAAATTTTAAATGGTTTAAAATTCAAACCATTTACCGTTCATACCATGTAATATTTATTAATTTAACAAATTAGACATGCAAATGTACTTATACACTTGTAAAGTTGTTTGAAATAATATTTCCATTTAAAATATTCTGAACTTTAGTCGCTTTGATCCGTATTCAAAATCACAAGAAAACATCTCATTCTGGGATGGATCTTTGCTGGATGTTCTGACAAGCGTCCCGTTACAACTGGTGTCGGTCTCAAGGTATGGTGGTTGATCTTCTGCACGGCGTGTGTCGGCTGCCTGCCAGACGGCGCATTCAAGCGGCGCGCCAACTTCGCCATCTCGATCATGTGCTTCGAGATGTTGAGCCGATCGCTCTCGGCCGTGATCGTGTATCACCACCCGGAGAACCGGCCTCAGAACGGCATCTGTGTCGCCAATCACACGAGTCCTATCGACGTGCTCGTTTTGATGTGCGACAATTGCTACGCTCTGGTAAGTTCATATTCAATTTGAAATAAAAATAAGTTCATTATTGGTTAGCATGCAAATATACTTATTCTGAATAAACATTAGATGATCAAAAACAAACAAAAACCTGACCTGCATTTCAAGCTGGGTCCTCTGGCGGGCACTTTGGCTAAAAGAGCTATGCACACATATTTATTATTTCCTATAAAGCATGGACATTCTGTGAATTTTCATCGAATAATGTAAATAATTTTATATGAAAGGAGCACTTTGTACAGGAGATCGGTGGAGAAATGCTCGTGGTACAGAACTATACAACGCGAGCCACCACATGTTTCTTCGTTTTGTGTGATGCATCTCTCCAGATATGATACTGTAATAGGGCTTTAGTTCTTTACACAGTTCACTTTATAGGCTAGAATATTTAAGAAGAAGAGGTGCGCTATAAATGATTATATTTTAGCATTCGAATATGAATAACAATCCACGCTGACAGTGCCAAGTGTCTCATTAATCCATAAAAGAAAACCCCGAAGCACGATTCTGAAAATGCCTACACTTTTGCAGAGAACCCCACAAACAAATTCCGGCTGTCTGCGGGTGTCGTCCCTACTTGTAACGGTGTTTTATATGTCAGAATGAGGTGGCAACTCTGCTGTCTCGATAAATACAGTCTCGAGCTCTGCTTAATAGTGACTGAGCTAAAGACGCGCGAACACTGTTTTGTTGTACACTGTAGGAGACAGAGGTTCCTTGTCAAAAGCTGTTATCATCATGATTGTTTACGCACACCATGTGTTTAAAGTACTCTTCCTATTTTTTTAACAGTTTAAGCCAGAGGTTACAGTTTGAAATCATGGTTGGGCGCGTTTTTTTATATTTCTGGATCATCTAAGTATGTTTAGTTCACATTCAGTTTATTCAGTGTCCTGTACTTTGGAAACAAACTCCAACACCGATGAGAGGTGTGGTGTTTGAGCGTCTTCTACTGACTATTTTTAAGGTGAGTGCTCTGTATAAGGAGCTGTTCAACGTCATTCCTTCTTCCCCGTTCTTTCTACCATATCTCCATGCGCAACGGCCTGGGTGTTCATGCATTCACCGTTCAACTGCCAAGCATTCCGACCAAACAATCCGGTATGTATTTTATTGTCCGCACTGCATATTGGTGGAATGCACCTATTATTGGCCCGCGAGCACGTGCGTGCTAGGAATGTGGCAGTTGAACCATATTTCTATGGTAATAAGGTTCAACTTTCACATTCTCAGCTTGCATGTGCTCGCACGTGTAATACCTGCCTCTATATTTCGACAATCATTAAATAAAATGTAAGTATTTGAAACAGCCTTTATTGTCTACAAATTGGTATGTGCGCTATATTGCTTTTATGGAGTGCTGTCGACAGGTTGAGGGTCTAACGTACAAATTGTCTAGCTACGTATCTTATATACAGAAATATTCATTTGAAACTTTTATAAAACTAACTTAACCTATACCCGTGTATAAACTATAACCTATACAGTCAATTCACAATAAGAAAAAGAAAACTTCATGTTAAAGTTCCTGTAAATCTGTTATTTACAGGATTACAAAACTATGGAATGAAATCGTTTCCACTTCACATTTGCTACTTCAGGAAACCTAAACACTCGCCATATCATAAAAGAAGCCTCATCATACCATCAATAAAAAAAGGAAGAACCAAAATAAACTTGGACATAAGTCAATTTTGGTTCTTAATTTTATTTTAGTTCCCAACTGACTATATTGTATCGATTTATTAGATTTGATTATTAATTTAGATGGTTTTATCTTTAAACGATTTGAACTTTAGACGCTTTGGGAGATGCCTTTTTCTGTATGAGTATGTATAAACGTTTTGTGTTTGTTTGTTTAAAAGTGGTGACAGTTTGTAAGGACTTTAAATAATTCAAAATAAAAATAGACTTATCTGCTCAGCGTATGGCAGACTTATTATCTTTTACAGTCAACCTTTCTACACTACAACACATATGTTGTTCGTATATAGGTGTCCTAATGGTGTTTTTCTTCACGTTGTAATTTTGCACAAAAATTTAAAGTAAGATTTTAATATCTGGAAAAACTGCATATGCGTCTGTCCCGAATAACCAAGATCGATACTGAGCTTATATTTTTTATGTTTTTTTTAAGTGAACTGACACGGTTTGGCTACATAACCTACAACATCCGTGATGTCAGCCTATTACACCGGGTGAACTAGGTTCCATATCAGTGCTTACCCCCTTTTATTGTGCGGGCTACACTGAACTGGTCGAAAAACACAAACTATTTACATAGCCGTTTCGACCGACGTATCATTCAGTGCCGTGGTAACAACCCGGGCAGGTTAAATCCTACCACCAAGTAAGATTAGGAGGGAAGGGACCTACAGTTTTACGAGGAATTCGAACCTCAGTCAGCCTTTAACGGTCGAGCGGTCACCCATCCTAGTACCGACCGCACCCAGCGTTGCTTAACAATCAATAGCGACAGTTGACTGTCTGCACCACTGAGCTGTCAAGGCTGACCGTTTTCCGTCCAGTTCAGTGTAGTCGGCTGGAATAGAGGGAAGCGCTGAAATGGCACCTACCTACATAATACCGGAAGTATTACAGAAACCGGAGTATTATTAGGTGATGTAGCCTTCAGTGTCAGTTTCCATAAAAAAAATGGGCATTGGCGTATAGCAGCGACTGTGGTACGAACTCCTTCGCGTCAACATATTTGTTCATTGCACTGATAAGACCCCCGAAGGAATACCGCAATATCTAATATCATATAACCATACTTCCTTTGATACAGAATACGTCAGTGAAAGAAAACTCCATATGAATTAATTGAGTCATTCCCGAGTTATAAGGAACATAGATTCGTGACGGGGCAAAGGCAATACCCCTGACTCCTGACCCCCTGATGATATTTCGTAAACATACGCTACTCGCTTAGCTCGTTCAATAACATGTGATTGCATCGTATCAGATTGTATGTAGTTTATTTCCCTTCAATCAAAGCCATAACCATCCCTGATGGTTTCAAGATATTCATAGAAAATTACGGATCTAGGTACTTCGCTCGCCCCATTATTATATTATACCCAATTAATTAGCACTCCGGTGAATGAAAATACCGTGAGGAAGCGTATACACTAACAATACGAATGTGTTGTAGTGTATAAAGATTAACTGGAAGAGATTGCCCCGGCAATAAGTCCGCCTTCTGCTAAGCAGAAAAGTCTATATTTATTATTACGTTGTTCTAATAGTAAATTCACTAGGTATACTTACGACCACACACGTATTTTTAAAGCTCACAATCCCAACCTACCGCAGTCGCATAACACAAATCGAAAAAATCAAATTACATTACCATATATATTGTATTTATATTGCACTGCATGAAAAATATCGCGACTGAATCAATAAAATAACACCGTTAAAAATTCGCCACTATTTTTTTTCCTTTCGTAGTTCTAAATAGGTATACTAAGTCACCAAGTCACCACACGGAATTTGAGAGTTATCTATCATTCTGTTTACTCATTTCGAACTGAATTTCGTGTGCCTAATCGCTGAAAATCTTGCAGAAGACCTGAGGTGAATCATGTATTCGACATAATAATAGATACGATAGATAGATAGTAGTTAATAGAAGATAATAGATATAATAATTAGGTAATAAGATAGATAGATATTATTAATAGATAGATAAATATTAATAGATATTATAGAGGAGAATTGGTAGTTGATTTGCATAATTTTTTTTTACCTTAATAGTCTACAAACTACGAAAACATTAACATATAAAAGAAGATGGTGCTCGAAAGACATCATACGTGTCCCTGAGAGTTGGGTCAAGAGGTGAACATGTCTTGTAAGTCCGTTCATAACATTCTGATTGATATTTTGGGCATGAAACGCTTCGCCACACAGCTGGTTTAGAAAATGCTGAAATTTGTTCAACAAAATCGTCAAAAGCGTCGATGACTACGCGATTTCTAGAGCTGGACTAAACCTTCATGAAACGCATACTACCTGGCGACGAAACATGCGTTTATGAGTACGACATGCAAACAAGTATTCTCAGAAAGGTGCTTCGAAATCGAGCCGAACCGATCTAGCCATAAAAGGAAATTCGCGGAAGGAGCTGAATCGCGGAGGCTCTACCTAAATCAGGCTACGAAAAATTAAAATGTACGGAGAACTGAATCAAGTTACAATGCACCCCGGTGAAGGAAAACACCGTGAGGAAACCTGTACACTAACAATACGAATGTGTTGTAGTGTATAAAGGTTGACTGGAAGAGATTTCCTCCGGCAATAAGTCGCCGTCTGCTAAGCAGAAAAGTCTATATTTATTTATTTAAGTGCTGGCGCAGTTACCTTTGAAGCCAATAAAGACGAATTGTATTATTTAACAAATCCTGATACTTACTTATTTCTTACATAGAATGTGTATAACTCTCACATGACTTTTTAAACAATGTAGATGAAATGTTTTAAACTTTGATCCCTGTTGTATAAAATGTGACAATTTTAATAAATGAAACGTTAACGAAGTAATAACAGTAATAATTATTGTAAGAATATCTACTAACCATTTATTTCGATTGGTTAGACAGCGGTAGTACTCGAACATAAGACGCGTTCCGTGTTTCAAACCGCAAATGATCACCTCCGTCATTGTAACAATCTCAGAAATCGGCACAGCAATAAGCAAACGCACATCATTGAGGTTCCAGTGGCTCTCCCGGAACTCGTGCACGCGCATTAGTCGCAAAAATTATACTGCAAAACCCGGTCGGTAGTGCGTCAGCCCCCCGGTGCCAGGCGCCAGCACCAAGCGCAGTGCACCTACTAATACACTGTTTATGTGTGTGTATGCATGCAAGCAACCCTTCCATTCCACTCGCACTCAACCTGCATTTCGTGTTGGCACGGACTTACAAGTACATGAGGTTAATTGAGCACAAAGAAATCAATATGTTTGCTCCACTGACACGTATTACACTGGATCCTTGGGTGTGTTCCATCGCCTGTACCCAACAGGAAGTGTTCTAAGCACGACACAAATTCTCCATCCTCATTCTACCATCGCTAAACGCGCAGACAGGATGGATGTATCCACACGCTGACGATATCCTCGCACTAAGAACGAATCGACTGTAAATCCTTTATTTACGTGGTTGCCAACCTGAGCAATGCGCTCCCTTCTAAGTGTTTCCTGGCAATGAAAGTACAGCTATTCAGCGGTTGTAGTTTTTTTTTTATTGAAACTGACACTGTTTGGCTACATCACCTACAACGTCCGTGATGTGAGGCCATAACACCGGGTGAACTAGGTGCCATGTCAGTGCTTCCCTCTTTGATCATGCCGGCTACACTGAACTGGTCGGAAAACACAAACTATTTACATAGCCGCACTATCTAGCACTGAGATATTTCAATTGGTGTTATAAAAGGCAATAAAGTCAAGTTCAGTTTAACTTATGCTCACCCATTGCGAACCTTCCTTCTCGATAGGAAAACAGAATTTTCAGCGCAGTTGTCGTCTTCTGTATGACTCTTGCACGTTCATGAAAGATATTTGCTGAAAGAGCTTGTAGGGACACGACAGCCAGGTACTGAGATGGGTTTACGCACACAACCTGATCTTGGTTCTCAGGGGTAGACATCACGAGAGTCTTGAGGTCGCAAGGACCAATCAGGGCTAAACATCGGCACGCTGCCAAGATGCACTGGAATCATAATATGTAATACATAATATTTACTCGAGGTCCAACTCACCGTCAAAACCGGTCTTGGAATTTGACAGTGGTAGTACAATAAGCATACGCATCACACACACACACACCGTCATCACACACACACGCGCTGTGGACCAGTCACAAATAAAATGTTTTTCAGCTGCAGCATCTGCAAATACACATAATTTTGGGTCGAAGTTTTGTGTAGTGCAGGCAGGTAATGAGCACACCATCTAGTACATTGATCAAGTGTTGAATAGACGTATTAAAATGAATGTGGAAATTTTTCACCATATCTATGAGTATGTCGGAACTGGTGTGAGAGCAGTGAATTATGATCACACTCACTGCAAGGAAGGGAAAATATGCAATATGACAATACTGTATCTATTTACATTCAAATAGCATAGTTCATATGAGATGTATCGACCAAACTGAAGAGGACTTATAGGTTATTCTACCAATTTTCATAAAGAGTTTCATAATATTTCTCGTATGACTATTGTAGATACATTACAGAATGTTTGGTAGATTTAATAAAATCATCTGCACTCATTATAGGAAATAGATACCGAATATACCACCCTCCCCCCCTCGTTCAAAAGCTTATATACCTATATATGGGATATAACGAAATTTCTGTAAAACGGAGGGCGCATTTCTCAACAGATTTAATCACACTTGGTAAAAAATACTTTGTGTTAATATCTCGTTTAAGTTTGTATATGATCAAAATTGGTTAATTACTTTAAAAATGGCGGCCATACATACAAAACAAAACCTTAAATAAAAACGTATTTACCCCTCCCCCGCACCGCTAACTCCGACCCCGCGCGACCAATACACAACCGCAATTGAAATCTACCTTTCTGACTGGCTCCTGCCATCGGTGAATTTTGGGACCAGACCACCGGCGGAGCCACTAATATTAGATAGGTTAGCCTAAGTTACTGTGTAAAATAAAAATATGTATATATTATGTAGGTACATGTTAAATGGGTAATTAAAGAGTATAATAATAAATATTCAGATGTAATGATTCATATTCTTTTTGGAAATAGACACTAATATAAATAACTACCTCTCTATCTTCAGAATTTGCAGCGATGTTAGTGAGAGCATTGATGAGCTGGTGAATGATACTGTCCTTGCAATCCTCTGAAAACCCTTTCAGAGCTTTTAGACTCTTACATTGTACAAGCAGATCCTCTGTGTGCGTTCTTACCAGAGTAGTCATGTTATTCAGAGTTTCCAAACTGAAATAAAGAAATTATGTACAAAATGCAAAACAAAATGTTTGAAAAAGAATATGATAATGTGTAGAAAAAAATACTAAAGTACCTGTAACAATTTAGTTTAGGAATGAAGTTCTTCAGAGAATCCAAGAAGTTCGACGTGACAAGATGAGTCGATCCTTGTGTAAAGGCCGATGCGCCATCGACCATGTCTATGCTTTCTTTCAAACAATATTGCATTTCATTTACCAAGAAACTGAGAAGTAGATCCACTTCGGTCGAAGTTATCTCTTTTTTCAACAATATTAATGTTGATATAATTTGTGGTATGAGTTTCTCGATGAGATGTGATTTTTCTGGGAGTAATCTCGAAAGCACTTTGTACAGTGCTGTAGAGATGATCCCCGCAGTACCAGCTTTACTTTTTCGAGATCCCTTAAGTGCGTTCAAAAGGGAATTACAGACAAAGTTGCACAGATAACTATCTACTGGAGTGTTCATCGGCACACGTTTAAAGAATGCAACGTATCTGTAGACGGATATTACTTTTGCTTCCAAAATGTTTTCAGCTTCAATTGCCAACCACAAATTAAGTAAGATGTGTGAAATAGCCAGTGGCTTATTTTCGCAGAGATATTGTAAAATGCTCTCGTCGACTAATTTCTGAAAAAAAAATCTGGTTTAGAAAAAAAACATATTAAAACTGAAAAATGTGATTGGACTATGGAAGGATGTATTTTCAAAATCTGAATGGACCTTCGACCCTCAGGACTTTGAGGGTACAGTTTTTCTGATAATTTACTCATAATACGAATAATGCTCTTTGACCAGTCTCATAATTACGGAGTAATAATGTATGAGATCGGTATATACAGTCTGTTTGACAAGAATGTGATCGGCATAATTATTTTTTTTTCGAAGCCGTTACGGGAAATTTAAATTTGGAGCATGTGGAGACACCCTTTTTCTAAGATTCATTGTGATAACTACATCAGTTCGCGCGATTTTTTCGCACAGAGAGCTAGTTTCCCTTGTAGATGTAGCTTGCAGAACACGGTAAAATGAAAATGACCTCTCAGCGAATATAAAAGCATCGAGTCACGTTCTTGTCGTACATAGTGTAGTATCATGGTTTGTCAATGTTGTTGTTGTTGTCTGCGCAGTGGGTTCCCACTGACTGATCTTAACGAAATTTTGCACACAGCTTCTCATAGTGATAATAAGAAAGAAACAGGTTTTTGTGCTTGTGGATATTTGGCCCCATGGCAGCAAATTAACGCCAGTACTGTCTTAGAAATATAGGCTACATTAGAACACATCATCATCATAATTATCATCGTTTTACCGTCCACTCCTGGACATACACCTCTCCATTTTTTTCCAACCTTCCCGGCACTCGACAACATGAATCCATCGTTTGCCCGCGACGTACCGTCCCACCTGGTGGATTGTCTTCCCACATTTCGCTTTCCTGTCCAAGCACATTCGCCATATGTCGCGCTCTCAATACAATAAAAAAAAATTATAATAGCCCAAAATACCCGTGTCGCACAGCGATTAGAACACAATAGTGTTCAATTTTGTTTAACACCTATTCAGAATGTGGAAGCAACTCCCTCCAGAGGTATGTTTCAGATCCCCTAACGTTGGAGCCTACGAGGGTAGTCTTATAGGGTCAACAAACATTCGTTTAGCTTAGTCAACGATCTTCTCGTGCATATAAAAGAGGCGATTAAGAGAAAAGTGCAAGATAAGACGAGCCTTCCCTTTAGGGAGACTGGCCAGCCATCGAGGCGATTATTTAGCCAGCCATAGAGGCCACATTTAGGGAGATTGGCACGGTTCTATTGCCAAGTCATTCAGCAATCTACTGTATTCATGCCTGTTCTGCTTATTACATTAAGCACATTTTGTTGCAGTTTTCACCGGTACTTAGGGAATTTCTGAAGCATTAACAACCAGTACATGAGATAAAATTAATTTGAGTGATGTCGTTGCCAAATGGGATAGGCGTAATCGGACAATCACTCCGTAAAGTTGAGGGTGGCGGGTATACGTTATCGATCGCGATTCGAGTTCCCACTAGTTAAATCATAAAAAATACCAATTTATATTTAAGTTGTTTAGAAAAAATACACTTCACCAAAAAGACAGTCACTGCAAAATTGGTTATGTCATTGGACTCATACATTATTTTTTATTAATTTTTTTTTTACATATGTCTCCGAGCCACCCAAAAGGTGACAAACGACTCCCATGGACATTCGGTTTTAGCGGGGGTTGCGAATGCCATGCCAGCCTGACAGGTCTCTTGAAGGACTCGAGACGAGACATGGAAAAGGTAAATGCTTCTTTTTTATATGTATTGCAGGTATTGAGAAATAAAAAGATAAAAGCTGCAAAAAGTGAAAATGTATAGTCAGATTACGACATTTCTAAAATAAATGACGAATGGCCCTTCACCCCATTTAGTGAAGGCCTGTAAATTTTTAGTTCTTTAAAGCAATCAGTTTTTTATTCTTAATGTATTTTAATAAAATGAATAAAACAGTTTAGCTTTTGAAAGATCTCTCAATTAAAAAAAATCAGGACACATCCATTACTCAAACGGTGACAAAAGAATACCTGTAACAAGGAATGTAAAATGTAATACTTCTTACCCCATAATATTTCAAGACCAAGTCGTATGTTTCGAGTGAATAATTATGAGGTTCTGGTGATGAGACTAAACCTCTCCAATTGAATTCTTGCACCAGTTCTTGAGGATCGAGTATCGACATCGTTGCTAGAAGCACTAAAGTTCCAAAATGTTCTGAACACAGTGTGCTTAGCTTGTCATCTCCAATCCATTGTATGGTAGATTTTAACATGTGCATTCCGCTTTCTCCGAAGATATCAGGTTTCATCCATCTGGGACACTCGACTCCATATTCGTTATGGGCATGGTAAGCGCATGATAGTGTGAACATGTAGCAGAAACAACCCTGAAAATTTTTACCCCTTTTTAGGAACCATCATACCGCACGTTTGGTGATCAAAACGTGTGCGCAATATAAACATAAGGATGTGAAAAAACGTGACCTCAAACGCGATTGTCTGCTACATCTATACATTTTATTAAGGCAAATCATTAACATTTTAATAATATTAACAGTTAAAAAAAATCATACGCTTTACAGACATATGCACGAATTTCTTTTGTAGTGATGTATAAACTGATTGAAGCAAGGATGGCACTGAAATAATAGGAACAAGGTAACTTTCGAAATATTCTGGTGGTGTATATCCTCTTCTTGCATCACTTTCCAACACATGAATAAAAACGGAATAGAGCCAAAATCAATCACAAAACACTCAATAAAACACTCAAAACTACGAGCAAAATGTGGGCCCATGACCCGGAATTTCGACTTGACGATTTTTTGTCATCGTTCTGTTCTGAACTATTATGAAAACCGAAGCACTGTCATTGAAATACGACGAAAAAAATCGGACCAAATGGTGCATGCATTCACTGGTGTTTTTTTTAGCACACCACTTTTGAGCAGAGCACTTGTATTTTTGTTATTAATTTGAAAACAGACATGGTGAGACAGAATGACAAATCTTGGTATATATGCACTGTGAGAGACAAATACTTGCATTTATTATATCATCTTCGTTGATTTTTAGCTCATTTCTCAAAAATGGCAGAAGTGAGCTCGACGATACATTTCCTTTTTTGTTCCACAAGATTTCCGTTGGGATCAGCCAATTCATGTGTTTTTTGAAAAAGTCTTTCTTGCTTTCGTATCCAAAATATTCATACGATATATCCTTTATGTCAATGTTTGCACTAAACCAATAGTGCAGCAGCGAAAGTATGTTGCTCCGAAGGTATTCCTGAGCGGATTTTCCTGTTACTTTGGTGACGACCATGTCCAACACTTTTTTAACCAGTGTCTCATTTATTGCCTTGTCTCTTGCTATTTCGAGAAGCGCTGCTATTAGTTTTGTTGTCCACATAGGCTTGGCTAGCATCAAAGCCGACATACAGTGCAATACAGTGGATGTTCTGTTTGCTGCTTCATCTTTTAGTAGGACTTCACTGTCTGTAGACACCTATAGAGAAAAATGGGTAATGAATTAAATTATTATCATTTCAACAATTCCATGGCAAATACTATAAAATAGCTGACAAAAACAGATGCAACTTGGAAAAATGAGAGACGATAGAGAAGTTCAACATAAGCAATGAGATAATATGGAGAGATGATTTAAAGTTACCTCTATTTGATAGATTTTCAGCAAATCTGTGAGCAATATTCCAAGGCCATTTTCATTTATATTTGTAAATGAGTTTTTTAAAATGTAGCATGTATACAATCGCAAAGAGTGTACCGGGCTTTCCAAACCCTCTACTATTAAGTCGATCAGCGTGTTACTCCAATTTTGATGTTTTAGTTCATCTATTCTGGCTATGCACTTATACACCAGACCAGTCATGGATGGGGGATAGTATGAAGTGTTGCATCTATGCAGGTACCCCTTTAGCATGATTATGCAGTTGTTCTTCATAGTGTCGGTCGGAGAAGATCCGATGTCTTCTAGTGTAGAATGCAGTAGATTCAGCAAGCGGATAGAACAGTGCGTGTTGCGGAACAATCCTTTGCACATTGCTTGCATCAGTCGAAACAATGATTCTGAAAAAGAATTTCTTATCAGCGTCATTGGCTCAGTGTTGCGATTTTCAGTATTCGATTACCGAAGTTAAGTAATGCTGGGCGCGGTCAGGACTTG
>WYDE02260508.1:0-13658 GCA_009867175.2 Adela reaumurella
CGCGGGTGGCGCGGAGTGTGGTGGGAGGGGAACCGCATTCCTCCGAGGTGCCAAGTTAACTTCTGCGTGTTATAAGTTCTCCTCGAATTCAGAACGATATCGCACCTATCTGCTCATGACTAAAGAAGAACGGAAAAGTGACAGCAGCTAGAACCAGGTTGATGGAGACATCGAGGGGCATATTAAAAAATCTACAACTTCGACTTCTCAGTCTTCCACTTCGGCCGCATCGATTTGGAACCAGAAACTTCTTTCTCTCAAATATGTAGGTAGGTGGGTCTCGGTAACTACCCTTTTAGGAACATCGGATTACTGCCTGGTGAGGTCCACTATGCCTCTTTCTCGCGCGGAAAAGTGTTCCCATGGCCCACGCCGCAGGGAGTGGCACTGCGAGTCAGCAGAGATGGAATGCGAGAATTATTCTCTTCCTTCCCATGGAGGCGAATCTGTTTCAGGTCGACGAATCCTTCTGGCTGTGCGATTGCCGTATCTATTCCACATTTTGGACTTTCGTAAGTTTTCGAACTGAGTGGGTTGACATTTTCGTACGTCATTGAATATATATAATCATCCTTAAGATCGCCTTGAATGGTTGCATCAGGGGTCTATCCTGATCAGCTCGTATGTCGGTCGACGCATGGCGCGCCGGTGTCATCGGCCCCTCGCGACGCATTAGCATATCTCGTCTACCTCTACTGTCCTCCCTCCTGCCCCCCTCCACTCTGCCACGCCAGGGCGAGGGAGGGGGACAGTATGCGCCGGCGCAGATTCGAGCGCGAATTTCGCTCGCGACGATCGTGATTCATCCGATTAGAGACTGATCGCGTTACCTCGTGGTTAAAAATTAGCGGATACCGTAATACTGGTTATTGTAACACTTTCTGGTTTATTTCCGCAGATATCAGAGGCTCCGTTTGAACGATTGTTGTTGACGAGGAATTAGTGTACATATTAAATTATTTTTAGACAACGTATTTTTAACGTAATTTCTACGAAAACCTTACGTTTCGTTCGGCGGACATTCCAGAAACATTTTGTAACGAATACATCTAAATTTGAAAGATTCGTACTACTAAAGTGTATAAACTACAATAATGCATTCGATTAAGTCATAACCTCCGGAAATCCCGAATTTACGAAAAA
This sequence comes from Adela reaumurella, assembly GCA_009867175.2. Classification (NCBI taxonomy): domain Eukaryota; kingdom Metazoa; phylum Arthropoda; class Insecta; order Lepidoptera; family Adelidae; genus Adela; species Adela reaumurella. The sequence continues at coordinate 1,144 of WYDE02260508.1, forward strand.
AAAATCGTGGTATTAGCACCCCCCCACCCTTCAAACCTCTAACTCTCGTTTTTATAGAAAACACGAGAGTTGAACTATATCTTCACAAATATGTATCTTAATAGTAGTAGTAATGCCAAAGTTTTATAAAGTGACGAATTTCGATCGAGACAGGTATAAAGTAAATTCCATCATAAAATAATGATGGCGTATGTAGTCGTTTCGGGTACGGAAGACATTTAGTAATTACAAAGCCTCCTGGCTATACTTTGACGATTCTCGATGATATAGGCGGTCCTCGATCGCATATGCATCTTACCTATGTGTTCACCGTTCTGTATGTGTGTGTTGCGACCGGTCCCCCGCCGCAGCGACCACTTCATCTGGTTATCAGATGGAGAGCTCATCGTCTCACTCACTCTACGGCTACTGCGAATAACTCCGTCTCTGTCGGACGCGATCTGCACTGCGGTGCAGTGTCGCCAATTCTCAATACCGCAGCCGCCTTCTCCCCTTCCTCTCTCGCCTCCTCGCCCTCTTGGCAACTCGAGGCCTCCGCACTTCACATCCTTGCGAAGGCTGTGGGAACGCCGATTGTAATATTTTGAAGTCGATAGTAAACTAGTGACTATAGGTGATTTGGAAATGTAACCCAGTAGGATAAGATGTGGACTTACAAGACTGAACACCGTTGTTCTGCTGTCTTATACCACCTGTCATACGTCAAATTTTCCGTCACTTCTGTCCCGACACTGAACTTCGAAATCTATTTTACATCGTCTGTACCTTCTCCGAATTCTAAAACCATCTACATAGGTAAACGTTAAAATGAACAGAGAAAATGTGCTAAATTTGCAATTATCTAATCTACAGTGCCGATTCTCGTTTTTACAGATATATAAATTCTGTAAACACAACGACGCCAGTGTCATGAAAGTTGGGATAATGAACGTACATTTAATCGCCTTAAAAATCCACAGCACACGCACATCTAAATGCTATTACGCCTCTGAGATATTACGTCCACATAATCAAGGATCCAATCTGCTAGTTCGAATTGATTCGGACTAATTCGAACATGTGTGTGTGACGTAATTTTTTTTGAAACGTGTTTGCGCTCAGACGGATGTGTTTTACAAAAAGTTGCGTCACGAAAGGTTTGTAGTCGTACTTAGGGCGGCTTAAATCTCGAAAACTAGAAGAATATCTCTTCGACGTGAGGCAGATTTGGTTAAAGGTAGGTAACCAAAACAAGTTACCCCAGAGTCAGTACATGAGACTTTCGAAGGGTTGGGGAGGGGTGGGCGGGTGTCTCTATCCAGAATGGAGCATAACAAAATACTAAATTATTTTAACATACGTTTAATTGCTGAATCAAAAAGTTCAGACTATCTGATCTAAACCTGCAGAAATCATTCATTTATATATTAAATTTAAATGAATTCGCATTTATGATATTCCATTAGCCTTAACTGTAATGTGGGAAAACCATTTTACGAAAGGAGTTATATTTTATAAAATAAATGGAGTCGGTGTCGCAACCTCTGTCTGATAATGTTGTAATGCCGCAAAAGGTTATGCCGCCTATGAATACTAGTCATGGCTCGTAAGATCGTTATGTCGAGACATCAATAAATGACGAAAATGGCAATTCAGCGTAACTGTGAATCGATGATAAATGCCTCCTAAGTGTCATTAAGCCAGGAATTCAATTCGCGTAGGCTTCGAGGCGAAATAGAGTCGACCTCTTCGATGGACAAAAGCTCTGAGCTTCCACCCGGAGGCCGCTGTGCTGCCGAGTGCAAATTCGAGGATAACTGACTGAATGAGGTTGCGGGTCGCGGGTGTGCGGAGAGTCGGGTCGGGGGCGGGGCAGGGTATTTGTTTAGCGCTGCGCTCGCGCAGTGCAGCCTCGACCGTCGCCCGAGCACCTCGTCGCTGCCCCAGTTGCGATCGCATTCCGACTAAATCCTAATCGGCGATTAGAGGCGTCGTCTGTAGAAAGGGAAGGTGTCCGTAGTGGTCTAGATATTTGGGTGGACCGGTTTCGCGAGGCGACAGGGCGCCGGCGGCCGCGCGCGCGAGCGGGACGCATTCGCCATGGTGTATCCTGAGATGCAGTGGGGTTCGCCCGACACCCCCGTCATGCCGCTGTACGACGAGGTCGGCTACAGAGGTCAGTCAGTCTCTCGTCTCTTCTCTCTTCGCGACTCACTCGTTCATCACATCATTCATCCCTCGGCCTTGCGTGTTTAAATAGAAAACAAATGAACGCGCATGGAAAATGTCAACTTTCATTTAGGAAAATTGGAAAGGTTTAATGGCAGTGTTCGTCGATACCTAGTTACTACACGGCTGAGAGGTGAACCGGCTTTTCCAGATGTGTCTAGGAGATACCGTTGCTGCCTGCGCGCTAAAGCCTACACCTAGCTCTACATCTGCACGAGCGAGCTTTCGCTGAGCTTTATTTATGCCTTTGTCTTTGTCTGAAATTGCAGTCGCCTCCAATAAGATTCACATTCGAATGCTACGAGTCCTTTTGTCGTAGCATTTTTCCACTTGTATTCATACAAACAAACAAAATGTTGTTTGTTTCTTCGCTGTGTATAGAACTGTGCCATAACAGGAATCGTTTTGTTTAACAAAGCTGGCATCAAGAAAATCTCCACACGGAGAGAGATTTTATGGAATGAAAGCTCGAAAATACAAAAGTGAAAATTCTAACATCTACTATAAAAACCTGTCAGAAAAAGTAGTCTGTAAAATGGTCTGTAATAACGAGATTTCTTCGAAAATACTGACCGAACCACCTTCATCGGAAGAAAGTGAGATTTTGCATGTCACCTTTGTTGTTCGCGTGTTCGAGACAAAGGGATAGCCCTTCGGCAGTGCGCTTGCTTATTCCCCTCCTACTCCCCCTCCACTCATCACCCTACATCCCCTCTCTCTTTTCATCTCTTCTTTATACTTGCATTTGCCTGCTAATTCTTCTCTGTCTAATGTTTTGTTTCCATTTTACCTAAGTACTTCCTTTTCAGGTTACAACGTTTTCGTTTTAGTACTTACTGAAGTTTCAGTGTACAGTGTTTTCATTTTAGTAAATCCTTTCTTTCGGGGTACTTACAGTGTTTTCGTTTTAGTAATTACTGTAGTTTTCAGGTTATAGTAATTTCATTTTAGTAATTTCTTCCTTTTTAGGTTACAGTCTTTTCATTAAAGTACTTCCTTCCTTTTCTGATTATCGTTTCGGCTTGTCTGAGCTCACTGGGAGCAATTAGTTCCAGGCAACTTTTACATTGAGCTTTCCTCGCGAAGTTTTTTTTAAATCTTGAAAAACTATGTAACAACGAAGTGTATTCGAAGCCTCCTTCTCTCACATAAGCGATAATAACTTCGCGTAGGGTACGAAAAAATGGTCTTAAATCAAAAACCCTCCTGAAAAAATATTGAAAGACGTCGTTTGGGCTGTGGGTTACCTGTGGGAGCCGCTAGTTAGACTCTGGCTGGCGCGCAATGATTTTAGGTTTGATCCGTGTATAACGGGCGCACTTTTCAAGTCCTAGAAAGTTTCTATCCATCGCTCCTGTGAAGGAAAACACCGTGAGAAACCATTCCCCACACCTAACCAGGCGGTAAAGTTTATCCGCCTGGATAAAGTACCACCGCACTAATGATCTCCGGTTTAAGAGGCTGTTTAAAAATTACGTTTTTTTTTCCGAGGTTTTTCTGTGTAGTTCCGTGCAGTCGGACTGAAAAAGCGAAATACCCTGTCACGGCACTGTAATCCGTCAGAGTGACTTAGACTCACATCACGGTTAACGTTTGTGAACCAAACACGATGGGATAAAATGAAAACACATGTATGAATATTACATAATCTTTACCTCAAAATGCCGATTGTTCCCACCTTGCTTAATCCAGTTCAGTCAAGTTGCAAGCCTTCGGTCGTCGGAACCAAGTTCACAAACACCATAAAATTCGTCCATCCCCTCCAGGCTTTCGTGTAGCGCCTTCCGTCATAGTTTTCATATAAAACCGGGGTTAATATGCGTAAAGATATCACGCACGCATCGTTCCAGTAGGTAGTGGGCTCCCGAAGGTTGCGTTAACCTGTAGAGTCAACAGAGAGAGTAAATAACACATCGTTCTGTCCCTCTCTCGCGCAGAGGCACAGCATATATGTGGGACGGAGCAGTAACCTAACTGCGAACATACCTGTATCTACCGGGTCACTACACTGTGAAGTACCTACATTCCCTTCGTCACTATTTCTGAAAAAAAATATACATTCTTGGGTCTTTCAATTATAATATGATCACCTGGCTGGTTGATACGATATTCACAGCATTCATAATGATCCGAACCCCGTTGACTCCGTCGGGCTACGCCTACCAATAGTTAGCCATATTACCTCCTCGACCTTCTTAAATTTATTCTTTCTCAGGAGTCTGTGAACAAAATTTGATTGAGATTCAACAACGGGAAACTTTGCATAGGCAAAGACGGACACACGAACATCAAAGATGAGACTATATACTCGTCATAACATTATTATAGATGTAAAAACTATACATACAATAACTAACATATAAGTATAACATGTAGTTAGGTACTTTATTTGAGTCTAGAACAATTATTTATATTTTATTACTTTTATTATTATTTATATTTTATTATTATATTTATTTATTATTATTTGTATATGTGTAAATTTATACATATATATTTGAATGATGTATATTTAAATATTCATAATTATGTATACATTATATAATAACTGTTTACTACAATATATTATCTGCTATACTGCACTGTGGTATAATTTCTGTATATGTATAATGAAATGGTGTGTAATGAAATGAGAAACATAATTTTTAAACAACGAGTTAATATGTGAAAATCTTTTATTGGTTTACGATTACATGAAACTTTGTAACTGTAAACAATTAATTTAATGTAAACTGTTGATTTTCCTTATAAAATAAAATAATTAACAAAGACACGACTCTGATAAAAAAATAAACACCGAATGGGCAAATACACACCTACGGTGTTATATTTGTTGGTAATTTTTTTAAATGACTTAATACTCTTACATATGTGGATAATTTCGTGTCTGATAGATAATGAAGACAATTTCATAATTTTTTTGAGATAATTAATTTTTTATTATTTTCATAAATGTATAGTTATTTAAAAATGGCACGTAGAAAAAAATCAAATATGTGAAGTCTCATAATATAAATCTTGCAGTTTCACGTATGTCTGCACAATAAATGAGCGCGAGGAAGTCGCAGGCCGAGCTACGAGCAACACACTCGAAGCCGTCTTAGAGAGATGCAGTTAGAAAAAGATAGAAATATTTTATCATTACCTCACAATACAAAAAAATATAGGGATGTGTGGAGAGGGTGGCTCCACAAACATTAGCACTAGCTATGAGCGAACTAGCCGTCCGACAGAGGTTCAGTTAGAAAAATCAAGAAATATTTCAACACTAGCTTTTACTCGTGGCTTCGCTCGTGGTAATTTTATATTGCCATTTTAGTGGCCTACTTGGAAATAGTATACTACACTACGCACACTACACCCCTTGATGTTTCCATTCACCGAAGCAGCTCATATTATAGATATAATATTGATAGATATATACAAATATATATTGGTTAGGTATTTATGTAAATGTATTATTAAATTAAACCCTAATTTAAATACTTCATTTTGTTTACGCCTGCTTATGCTGTCCCCACCCCAAAGGTTGGCTATATAAGAGTGCTATGATAGCATTAAGTCTACCTTTTTGTTCGATTCATAGTAAGCGTGACAATAAATAAATAAATACAAATTCAAATATTACAATAAGACCGAAATGCATTAACCATTATCTAATTTCAAGATTCAGCTAGGTTAGCTGAGGTTAAGTTAGGTTAGGTTAGCTCTATCTCATGTTAAGTTAGATTCTGTTAGTACGGTTAAGTTAGGTTATGTGAGGTTAAGTTATGAAAAAGATGCAGTTCATAATTTCATAATTTTTTGACATAATAAATTTTTCATTATTTTAATAAATAATAAGAATGGATATTTATAAAATACATACATACATATCACTCACGCGGAATCCCGACAATCGGGGTAAGCAGAGCAATCAGGGCTGTGCTGCAAGAACGCTGGAAACTTACTTTCTTACTTATTTATAAATTACCCGGAGAAAAAAGATTCAAATATAAGAAGTTTCATAACATAAATCTTACAGTTATTCATATTTCTGCACAATCAGCGCGAGGTCGCAGGCCGAGCTACGAGCGACACACTCGAATCCGTTTTAGAGAGATGCAGTTAGAAAAATAATGATATATTTTATTAGTTTAAACTACACTTGCTTAACTCTTTCACTCCCTTCTTCTCAAAAGTAAACATTAATTTTAGATTTCATTCGCAATAAATTTTTCGTATATAATTCTCCCTGCGTTGGATATAGATAGCGAGTTGGTGGGAGCGATTCTGGCGTACAAGGTCATCGAGTTGAATCATACGAGACACTAAAAAGACATAGCAGCCATACATAATAACAACTTGGGTCCAACAACACTTAAACATACATGCGAACACGACGTATGTACTCATAGGTATAACAACCACACATCTCATGCCTTGTTTAGGTCACATGTTTTTTTTTCTGTGCTCGTCAGTGGTCTATGTGATATGAAATTAGCGTTAGAGTAATTCGGTAGACTAATATGACGACTTGTTTATGTTATTATTCAAAAGTTTGCATGAAATTATAATTAATAACCAGATATAATAATTATGACTAATCGTTGAGCAATAAATTCTAATTAATAAAACATTTCATTATGAATTCTTTCGTTTAAGCATGTCCATGCCCACCATTATCTTTATGTAGGTGTTTAAAGAATGGGTGCTAACTAGGGGCTCGAGAACCGGCTATATTTCAGAAACCGGTTTTTTCGTTTCCAGTATTAATCTAGAACCGGGTACCCGGTCTTTTCGTTTTTTTTCGGTTCTTCTCAAAGTTTTACTAAAATACTAGCTATAATATAGTGATACACTACAATGAAATTGAATTAAACAACCGGCATAGCAGGAAGGAAGTGAGTGACTAAGGCTTTACCAGCCAGTTTATTAGTAATAGAATTAGTTTACGAATAAGAATTTAAACAAGTATGATAAATAAAGCAATGAATTCTAAATCACAAATATAATTCAAATTAAAGAGAATAATTTTTTTTGTCGTGTGACAGTTCTTTTTAATTACATATTACTCTTTATACATATCGAGTTTTTTGTACCGTTTTAGTTGTTATACCCCAAGAAGCGGGAAAACCGGTTCCTACCCCCTAGTGCTAACATTAAGGTTGTGCGTGTAGTATTTCATATTCTTAATAACTATTGTTCTACAGCTTGGTGCATTCTGGAGCAAAGCACTTTGGCCTTCCCCGTACATTTAGGGGTAGGAATTAAAAAATATATGGATGAAGTCACTGAGTGCAACGTTAGAGTAGGAGACGAAAAGCTGGAACAAGTGAATGAGTTTGTGTACCTGGGAAGCGTGCTCACGACTGACGGAAAGTACGATGAAGACAACACTTTTTAACTACCGCTGTCGTTAAACAACATTTTCAAAATTTCCGGCTCTTATCGCAGCGAATTTATTCTGAGCGCTCGGTACGTTTGCAGCTCTCGTAGCGAGCAGACGTATCCGTGACCATGAACCGGACACTCTGTTCGAAACGTCGGAAAAATCCGATAAATTCGCCGCCAGAAGATCCGGAAGTTATAGAAAAGACGATAAAGGTTTTTAAATGCGAGTGATCAAAAGCAATACCGTGAAGGGGGCTTCGGATAATATCCTGAAAAGTCGGATGATTAGCTCCACTGCACGAATGGCTTTTCAAAATATCGTTCTGGTCCCTGCACTTATGTCTTGAGTATGCAGAAGCAACATGAAATTAGAATAAATGCTGTGGAAATGCGGTCAATAAGAAAAATATATGGTGTTTCTTTGAATGACCAGATGAAGAATAATTGTGATAGAGAAAAATGTGGATTGATAGAAGTTGCAGGCAAAACAAAATACCCTATGACACTCTCCGGCATATAAACTCTCTCAATGCAAAACATCATGTCGATCCGTAGCTCCGTTGCTGCTTACCACCAGCAAGAATATTCAATTAATACAAAAGAGCTCAACGCTAAACTGGTAAGAAACCTTCGCGTTAGCTCAAATTACACGTTAAACTGTAGGGCCCTTCCCTCTCGTGGGATGGTGGTAGGTAAAACCCGCTCGGGTTGGTACTACCGGACTGAATGAAGGTCGCTCAAAGCGGCTATGAAACATAGTTCGTGTTTTCCGTCCAGTACAGTGTAGCCGGCTTGAATTGAGGGAAGTGCTGACATGGCACCACCTACATAACTCACCAAGGAGTTTATGCTGACATCACTGGTACCAGAAGAACTGGTGTATTAGGTGATGTAGCCATCCGTGTCAGTTTCCATAAAAAAAAAAAAAAAATACAACAATCCGTGCTCTGCAATATGTGTTTCTAGTAAAACTAAACGAAAATTCTAATATAACGCTAGGAATTTACTTACATACCATCACGTTTCTTCTCCGGAGGAGTAGGCAGAAACAATTGAGCGCCACTTGACACGCTCCTTGGATACCGGATATTGAATGACCATCTAATATCAGCTACATATTTTTCATATTTTATCGATATATGTTGAATGTATAACGCTTCCACGCTTGTTCGTCACTGTGGAAGTGTATGACTTAATGTCTCTCATATCAATGAGAGTGCCTGTGCACTGTGCGTAGCAGTGAAATGTGAGCAACTGAAAGAGTTCTGGAAGAACTCTTAAAAGTTAAGAATGGGAAATCAGAAAGGAAAGACCTTCTGTTATTTTGGCATTTAATTAAAAATACTAGAAAATTATAATAATAATTATGTAACGTACACTCAAGATGTTAACATAGATAAGTACTTAGTTCCATTCAAAACTTTTCACACACAGCCTTCGAGCGGAATAAGAACGCATATCAATGTTAACCAGCTTCGAAATTAACATATTTAGTGGTTATCATGGTACTTAATACCCATGTACATAACAGTGTTAATTGCAACTCTTAGACATTAAATACTGAGATCAACAGTGTTCATTAAAATGTTGAAATTTTGTTAATTTATTGCATGGCGCTGTGAAAATTAATGAAGAGGAATTTAAAAATATGTTTGGTATCGACCGGCAAGTGATGATACACGACCGGAAGGCGCTAGTGTAGCCAATTTCATACTTTCGATCGAAAATTCACGCCCCTTCTCTGCATTCCCTTGCATTGCGGTATCAAGGCCGTAGGCAGGGGGGGAGTTTTGGGGGTTCAAACCCCCCCCCCCCCCCGAAATGCCTTCAATGTTTATGAAATTAAAAAAGCCCTAGATTACGCTCTAGGCGCTAAAACTAAACTCTAGGCTTTAAGGTTTTAAATGTGGCAAGATATTAGCACATAGAATGAAATTTCAGCCCGATGGGCTGAATAAGTTTCTTGAAGTTTCTTGCCAGTTCTAGGAAGTTGCAATCGCTTCTTCAATCTTCATGAAATCGCTTCGCTCAGCCAATAAACACTGTTCCACAAAACCAAAGCCCCTAAATTTTTTTTCTGGCTACGGCCTTGTGCAGTATGCAATGAATTCTGCAATATGCAGAAAGTTGCGCATATTTGCCACGTATCATAACATCCTACCACCACTATACCATGATTTCTCGACGTCGGTAGCTCCGTGGTGAATCGCTCGGTATTCGCTTACCGAAGTTAAGCTCTGATGATACACTAAATGAATTCCGGTCGAAGTGGTTATGAAAAATAATTGGTTTTTTTTCGACCTGTTCGTAGTAGCCGACTCGGCAAAGGACCAAACACGGCACATACCTCATCATCAGGTTTTATGTTGCCACTGCTGGGGTAATCCTCTCCTCGAACGCGTCACCATGCACGATCCTCCGTCCTTCGCATCCAGCCACCAGCAGCTACTTTTCTAAGGTCGTCGGTCCATCTAGCTGGAGGACGTCCGACGCTACGTTTGCCTAAACGTCGTCTTCATTCGAGCACTTGTCTGCCCCAACGATTTTCCGCTCTGCGACATAGCGAGCAGCCCAAGCCACTTCAGCTGGCAATTTTCAGAGCAATGCCGAGAAATGTTGTTTGGAACATACCTAATAAATATATATTGGGCTAAAATCACTGTTGCGAAACTGGTGCTTTGGAGTGGATGTAGCCATCCATGTCAGTTTTCATAAAAAACGCGGCAGTTTTTTATGGAAAACCGGCGGCTGTATGCAGACTTTTAAGAGAACGTCAGGCTCAGCCAATTATACCACTCCTCGCGAAAACCCCTCTCAGTGTGGCGCCATGCCATAAAAGGCGGACGAAAAGGTCGCTCTCCAATTTATTAACACGCCTTTGAAGAACCCCATGTTTATAGGTGGTAGGGAACACACACGCCGGAAGACCGTTCCATATTTTCATCGCACGGCACAGAAGCGCGACGCAAGCAACGAGGATATAGAAGAAGTCGTCTACATTTGCGGACTCTCCGCATAGACCATTCTCGGCTCACTACGAGCCCAGGCCCGCGGACGGGGCCAAAAAAGCCTAGTGACGATGTGATAGTTTCTAACTATCATCTTTATGCAGTGTCTGATTCCAGTTTTTACCAAAACACTGAAAACCACAAAGGGCTGTCAACGCCCTAGCTAAACAGTTAAAGCTCTTTATCAGATACACAAAACCCTTCCAAAAATTATGTTTAAACATTTAATTATTATTAGAGATTCAATGAGTTGTTTATTGTGTGCAGTGAACGTGGTGGAAGCGCTGCAGGAGTTCTGGCAGATGAAGGCGTCTCGTGCCTCGGAGCTGCGTAACGGCGCACTCGTCATCTACGAGTCGGTGCCAGCTGGCCAGCAGCCCTACGTCTGCTACGTGACGCTGCCGGGCGGCTCCTGCTTCGGCAGCTTCCAGGTAACCACCATTTTTCCTGATTTATTTCATGATTTATATTTAAAAAAAAAACATCATAAGCACAGAAGAGTACGTTCAGTTTTGGAACTGTCTTTACATTATTTCATTATGCCTAGTGATAAAATTTAATTAGTGAGGTCGTACCTTTTCATAAATTGAGATTGAATAATGAATGAGTAAAGAATAATTATATTATTAAAATACAATATGCATTGTAGAGTGATGGAACGCAAGACATGCCATTTAATGTCATAATTTTAGTGGTTGTGTCTAAACACAACCACTCGTTATATTGAGAATAATCTATAGCGATGTACTACCGCGGCGATCAGCCGCCATCCTCCTCAAGATATATTAAGACAGTAAAGATTTAAATTCACTCCTTTTTTGCAGAACTGCCCCACAAAGGCGGAGGCGCGACGCAGCGCGGCCAAGATTGCGCTCATGAACAGCGTGTTCAACGAGCACCCTTCTCGGCGCATCAGCGACCACTTCATCGAGAAGGCGGTCACGGAGGCGAGGGCTTCCTTCAAGGGAGACCCGGACGAAGCTGACAACCCCAGCACGGGCATTGGTGCTTTCAGGTTATTATTTCTTTCATTCTCCAATACGCCTGCAAGAACATGTGTAAAATATTATTATTAGGGTAAAGTCCAAAATTTTGACAAATTTGTGCAATCGAAAATGTTACAAGCTATTTTCTCAAAAAAGTATATGTGATAGAATATTACAAAAATTAATATAAACTAATTAATTATTTATTCAATATAGCAAATAGTTAAACTTGAAAAATATTGTTTAATATCTGAGAAAATTAAATATGTTCTCCAAAAACGGGAACAATTTACATGAAAAAGGCCATGTTTTTTTTTTGAAAGAGTGAACTTGAAGTGAATTTTGAATAACTTATATGTAACTTACCGGCTGAATATTTTATCTTTATCATTATCATATAATTGGGATGATTTTTCGTATAGGCTGTGTAAGGAAATAACTGCACTAACTGTGCTTATTTAAGGTTTGTATTAGTTTATAAGATTTCTACCATTAAACCATTATGCTACTTTGATTACGCAACCGTTTTCTCAATTGGGTTGTTTCAGAATTTCCCCTAGCATTATATTATTTGTCCATATATTTATATACTTTACGCTATCACAAATGTAACAAGCTCACTCAAATTTCAGCCGAAATCTAAGCCAAATATACTTTAAAATTCCAATTACACGTATATAAAGAGGCATAAAATGAAGCTGCAAGTACATAGGCAACACGATTAGGAAGAAACATAACATTGCAGCAACATACTCGTACTTCACCGGACTACAACAGTTTTAATACACGGAATGACGGATCCCCCATCCGGTGTATTAGAAAACAAATCTTCCAACAGGAATAAACACTCATTGCTGAGCAGCATCCGTAGGGACATAGGAGCTCTGAGCGTGTTTTATCGACTGTACCATGGAGAGTGTTCTGAGGAGCTGCACGATGC
>WYDE02260618.1:0-19653 GCA_009867175.2 Adela reaumurella
TCGTGCCTTACATGCTGCTTGATGTCTTGTCCGAATACCTTGCGAAATGTGGTGATCGGTGTTGTGCTGTAATTACCAGAGTTCTTTCAGCACAACACCTTTTGCTCGGCTTACCCAGATTGTCGGGATTTAGCGTGAGTGATATGTATGTAGGTATATGTAAGTAATAGAATAGCACATTTAGTATGGAATATGTAATGGAATGACAGGTGAAGTAATTTAAAAAATGTGTTTAGTATTATTTACTGTATTTATTTATGTTTATTTACACAGATCTTAACTATCACTTTAAATAGGCATAGATGTTGTACTTTTCCATTTTCCGGACCGTTGATATTGATGTGATAAACGTTTAATTGTAAGTTTTTAAATTATTCGAAGTAAAAATAGCATTTCACTGGTTTAGGTAAAAACCACCCACATTTTTGTGATAAGTACATTATTAGTGTTGCCAACCTGTGAAATGCACTGCCCCCTGCCACCTTTCCACCAATGTTCAGTCTGGATTTCTCAAACACAGTGTGAAGGTGCACCTAGCCGGCCTACATCGTATTTGCAGCCCCCGTAAATGTTTGCATGTCAGTGGGTGCCGTCGGCCTACACCACTGCATCACCTGACGTGCGCTATATGTCCCTTTATACATAAAAAAATTCAAAAGTTATTTGGTTGGAATTTAAATCGTATGAAGTACTATTAGTATGTGACCAAATAGTTACCCTTTTAATGAAAGGGCAAGTTGACATTACCCGTTATCGGAGCGCATGTATGAAGCGATGATGTGCTGTGATGAGTGGATGAAGCAAAGATGTATGCATGAATGTATATCAGGCTATACAGGCGTATATCTACCTACAGAACCGGTAAACTCTGGAACGCTCTCCCTGCCCACATATTTCCCTTCATCTATGCTATCGAGTCCTTCAAGAGGGGCGTGAATAGGCACCAGTCAGGCCGGCATGGCATTCGCAACCCCCGCTAAAACCGAATGTCCATGGGCGCCGTTTTTCTCCTTCTGGGTGGCTTGGCGCCTTGGCGCCATATAACGCGCTCTCAATTTAAAAAAAAAATGTTTGATTTGGGCGTAAGTTCTGGAGAATCCGTACGGATTCTTTCAGCACTGAGAGTGATTTTGTTCTCTTCCTGACAGCCGTGTCAGAGAGAAAAAAGCGCTGAAAACAGACGTGCGGAATCCCCTGAATGGACCCACTGTTATAGGTACCTGCGTCTAGGGCGACCCTTCCCGACTCTTCTAGTGCTGCATTCAAAGTTTATTGAAATACTCACAAACGCAAAGTTTAAACACCCAAATGAGAAGAAGCCTTTGCCATTTAAAAATTATTTGCCTGAAGTCAAATCCATTCATTGATGGTGAAGGGATACTAAGAGTCGGTGGCAGGCTAGTAAACTCAGAAGATGACTAAACCAAAAAATATCCAATTTTAATACAGTCAAGACATCATATCTCAGGTTTAAGTTTCCAGTATGAGCATCTGCGAGTGATGCAAGCGGGTCCACAACTGTTACTAGCATCAGTGCTACAGGAATTCTGGAGTATTGGAGACAGGAATGTAGCAAGGTATTGTTATCAGAAATGCATTTTGTGCAGTAGGATGAGATGTCAGACTATCACACCAATCATGGGTCAGTTGCCAAGATAGCGCCTTCAGCCAGGCCATCCGTTTCTCTTTACTGTTTTTTTTTAATGGAAACTGACACGGATGGCTACATCACCTAAGGCACCAGTTCTTCTGGTACCAGTGATATCAGCCTAAACACCTTGGTGAGTTTTGTAGGTGTTGCCACGTCAGCACTTCCCTCAATTCCAGACGTGTCTGATGGTGTAGACTATGCGTTGGAACGCGGCCGGGTTGGTGCGCGGGCGGGTTTAACCCTAACACCATTTAAGGAGAGGGAAGGAACCTACAGGTTAAAGTGGAATCAGAACCACGACCAACGTTAACGGTTAAGCCGTCACCCATCCAATGACCGCGTTCGGCAGTGCTCATCTTCGGTAATCGAATACCGAATAACGTACCGAGTAACATAAATGTAGTCATATATAATAATTTTTCATGATGCTACCATAAATTAGCTGGTAACATATATAATATGCGGAATGGTGCGTGAAATGTCTGTAACCACTACACGTAGTTCTAGATACATAATAATTGGTCACTCTGCAACACATTTCTCTAAGAAACTCTCGCTCAATTTTATATTCCAATCAAATTACATCCAATCACTCCTGCTTACGTAGTCAGGTAATGATGCGCGGCTAGTGTAGCAGCCTTATCGACAATTTTCTCAAAAATGTATTAATGTGTGTCAGGTTAGCCGAGCGGGCAAGAGCGCGCCTCGCAAGCGAGAGGTGCGGGTTCGATACCCACTGGCAGCTTAATATTTATTGCTTTATAATTTGTGCTAAAATGGCTGCTGACATTCCTGTTAAGGAAAACATCGCGAGGGAACCCAATTCCGAACCGGTTGGTCACCGTGGAAGAATATGACTAAAATCCTCTCATATCATCTAAATGAGAGAGGCGTGTATCCAGCAGTGGAGCGAATAAAATAGCTGCAAAAGAAAAGAAGAAGTATGTAATGACATAATTAGATATTTAGATATAATAATATTTGCATTTATCGACATCATTTCCAAAGGTAGGTAGGTACTACTTAATTTGGTTGTTACATATATATAATTAGATACTAAATTCGTACCATCATGACAAAGTGATCCATCAAAATCATTGAGAAAAATTTAACGACTTTCATCGTGCGGCAGACATTTTGCTGGTTCATTATACAGGTATGTCAATAGCTCGCGACACAGCAGTTTTCCACATCCTAGAAGAACTGGCTATAAACTTCGGTGTAAATTTTTCAACGTCCACTCTTCTTAAACGGTTTAGCCGATTAGGCTGAAATTTTGTAATTTCATACTTTGTCAGTAGCTCGCTACACACCTACTTTCAACTTCGTAGAACAAATGGCAAGAAACTTCGAGGCAGGATTGGCATACATCTTCCTTTTTAGGGTCATGTACTGGCGGTGAGAGATTTTAGAACTCTGTAGAACTCTTTCATACTTTGCAGCCATTTTATTCGTCCAACTGCTGAATACAGGCCTCTCTCATATGAATGATATGAGATAATTTAGTCATACACTTCCACGGTGACCAACCGGCTTGGAAGTGGGTTTCCTCACGATGTTTTCCTTCACCGAAGTGTCAGCAGCCATTTTAGCACAAATTGTAAAGTAATAAATGTGCTCCCAGTGGGGTTTGAACCCGCACCTCCCGCTTGAGAGGTGCTCTTGCCCGCTCGGCTAATCTGACACACTGCCGGCCCCCTTACACGTTTTTAATACTTTGCAAAGGTTGATGTGCTTTAATTTCTACTTTGATAGTGCAAATTCGTCTGCTTAGCCCGAGTATCGGGAATGTAGAGTTATGTAATAGGTGTGTATTTTTGCATACAAGTTAAAAAAAAATAATAATACAAATATTTTAACGGTGCACTTCGACCTGTCAAAAAAGTTAGGTTAAAACTAACTAAAGTGGTCAGAACGAGACTTAAAGAACAGTGCTGACGTTATGAGAGTGCATACAGTACTGATAGGTATTGTAGGAGAGGTGAGGAGTACGCGGGCAGATGAATTCAACAGTTCAACTTCCGTCCAGTTCAGTGTAGCTGGCTGGAATTGAGGGAAGCGCTGATATGGCACCTACCTATCTACATAAGTCACCAAGGTGTTTAGGCTGACATCACTGGTACCAGAAAACTGGTTCATTAGGTGATGTATCCATCGGTCAGTTTCAATAAAAAAAAAACAACGCACAATATAATAAATATTTAAGTCTTTTGTTTTCATCAGAGCCAATTTTGGAATTTTTTGCTCAACGCCCGGCATAGCAGTTGGAAGATCAGTACCGAAGTCACGGGCCTTGTACATGCTGCTCACAGGTTAGCTTCTCATTTGATGATTACTCATGTCACTTACCTTCGCTACGTTCATAATAACGGAAAGAAAGCTAATTACTGAGTGTTCTGGGACACTTTCAGAGGAGAGAACCCCTCATCTTCTTGTGCCACCTCATTCGTAAGCCCTGGGCACGCCTGTCTGCTGTTCTGTCAGCCATCAATCACATACCCCAACTTTACCATTAAATTACAAAATTTTTCAATTGTTGCTCTGTTGATAACCAAAACCACTAATTATAATGCGTTTTTAAGTATCTAATATTTAAAAAAATTGTTGAGAGAATGGTTATATATATGCTATGTATGTTTCATCTGATGGATGGTTCACAAAGGGCTTAGTAGTTAACAAAAGAAAGACAAATCAGAAAAATATCATTACTGGAGATCACAAGATCTGTTCTCCATATTCTATTCACACAGGCAAAACTGGGTACTGCAGCTCTTCTATATCGGTTACCGTTTTCGGATCTGGATGGAAAACAGTCCCATTTGCAGGAACCGATTACATTGAACTGAACGAGAAACAAACTAGGGTAAATGTAAGGGTTTCTGCACGCTGTTTTTAGCACCAGAGTGTCAACCGAAATGTATGAAAAATTCTAAGTAATAAATATATGTTGTCATAGGCGCCTTAAATTCTCTTTGAGCTAAATGAATGTACTTAACCACCACCAGGCAGTCTCGCTGACATCTTTCATGGGTTTCTAACATTCATGGGTTTTGACTTTATTTTCTATTTATGAAAAGTTTTTTTCCAGGCGAACCAATAACCGCACAAGAAGCATACGAATCTGGACTAGTCACAAAAGTTGTTGCCGAATCAGACTTGGATGCAACAGTTGAAGAAATCATTGACAAAATTAAGCTGAAAAGTCGCAGCGTCATCGCCACGGGGAAAGAGTTCTACTACAAGCAAATATCCCTGGGTTTAAGCGATGCCTACAAACTGGGAGAACAGAAAATGGTGGAAAACGTGAACATGGAAGACGGTCAAGAAGGCATTCAGAGCTTCATAGACAAGAGAAAAGCAACGTGGAGCCATAGAGCATAAACTTATTATGTAGTCCGAGATGTAGTCTGTGCTTATACAGTGGAGTATCACTAATAGTGGAAAATCTACCCAAAAAAAAAAACCCCCAAAACGATATACAGAATAGCCATTTGGCACACGCGTACTTGATGTTAAAACAATCATTTTTTTGTGCGGTTCTTACAAATATTTCCCTTAGGGGTGAATTTATGACATCATAATTTTTTTTTGTTGAAACTTTTTTTTATTTACTTATTTTTGTTTATCAACATCAAACTACTGTCTCGGCAAACTGCGACATCACCAAAGGACAGAGTGTGAATTCTTTATTTAAATTCAGTATCATAATGAATGTCAATGAGGAAGTACGCTACAAATTTGCTATCTTTAAACTGGAAAAAAAATTACAACCAGTCCCGTGATAGGAGAATAAGTACCGGCCCCACACGGGACACATAAAATTATATGTTCTAAAGTGCCGGCCAGATTAGTGACACTCTAATTGAACCTGCAATTATTGGAGACGTGTACAAAATATATTTTTTATTGTATTTATATACATGGTGCATTCATTAAATTGTGAAATAAAACACTTTATATTTTACATTATTTTATTGATATAGATACATATTTTTGGTCTTCTCAGCATACAAATAACTTAAAGAAAATTTGAAGTTGTGGTTATGAAAGAATTCAGTAACTGAAAAGTAACATTGCAGTTATTATAATATTTTACACGCATTTTATAAGTATACACATTTTATTATCAAAAGGCATCAAATTAGTTTTAAGTGAACCCAAATGTACAACAACTTTCTTTTTCAAAGCCTTCCATCAATATACTCTGCTAGCTTGCATAGCTTATTTGCAAAAACATTGCCGTAATCACGTTTCATGCAATAATCACAAAGGCCACAGCAATCAATAACGGCAATATAAATTCAAATAAATTGTCAACTTTTGAATTTACCGTCTTGTAAAAACCACTATCCATCCGCCCTACGTGAGCGAATAAAAACGATAAGGAAAGTGAAGGGATCTTGTGTGATGTGACATGAAGTGATACGACTTCCAGCGTCAACGCACCGCTAATGCGGCTCTCCTCGTACCAAATTGAATGATCGGAATCACCGGTAAATGTCAAACCAAATGAACGCACAACATCGTTCTATTGCTTTGGTTCACTCACGTAGGCCGCCACGTTATATTTCTAGTACTGCAAAGGAAAATACCTAACAGTAAACACCTTGCTCTACCAGGACACAATAATAATCTGGTAGAGCCTCTCATAAAATTACCTATAAACATTTGGCGTTCACTAAAAAGAAATTTGGTTGGAAACCTTAGTATGCACTGGGCTGACCATTTCCGATCAGTTATAAATTTTTGCGCACGTGACCTTGCTTTCCTCCCAAACAGCTCGAAACAGAAAGAATGCAAGTGTTCGAACCCCAAATACTTCAACAACCGACGAGCTTAAACCCCTGAGCAATTATTTTAATTTTGGTGCCATTGAAAGCATAGAATCCATCCCTTTTGTAATACATTGTATGACAAATGTATTACAATACAGGTGTATATTATTGTAATAAATAATTGCTGATAAATTGCCTATAACATTGATCTGTCCAAAGGAACTTTTTCTGGTTTCTAAATTAGCAGTGCTGAAAGACGATGGGGATGCGTCGATGGAAGCACATCCACATCCATGAAAAAAAAGTAAAAAACCGACAGAGAAAGTCTCAACAGAGACAGCTGAGTCGGCAAGAAAAATCTATAAAAAAAAAATCTACAATACATTAAATTCAGTGTTTGTTATATTTAGGTCTGACTGGTGTCGAGTGTATAAGGATTACCGTTTTACTTTACACATTTAACACGACTTTCCGAGCCTAACATCCAATCACTTTTCCGAGCGCATTAGATGGCATATGAGGCATCTAGTTCCGATACCGACTATAAAATCTCCACCAAATTTTATAGGAGACTTATATTTTTGGACCGCCTTACTGTTTTTCCCACACGTACAATAGAGCCTATTTTGAAAGATACAAGAGTGTTTGATGTAAGTTTTCAATATGAAAGAGCCGGGTTTGTTTGTCAGTAATGAACAGAATCGGTAGAGGGTTTGCTGTTTCGTTTGGCATAGAAATATCAGTTTTTGCCCTAATGTTGATTATAGCCGGTTTTGGAACTAGATGCCTCATATACGCTCATCCTTCTCAAACTCATTTTCGGATAGTGTAATCAATCGTGCCTGATGCGTTTCCTATCCTTACGCCCACGATACTTCCGCTCCAGCAAGTAAGCGCACGACCGAGGTGCACTCACGGGACAATCGGTCGCAACCAATATGTCACTTAGCATTAGGTACAAATAATTTCATTTTTGTACAAAATCTATAGTGGCAATTCGCGAATATTTGTGGGCCCATCTTTCACAGTAATGACCTAATTCCACATTGCAACAAGTATTAGAAATTTTCCCAAGTAGAAAAGATAAGGTAGCCTCTAAGAAGCTGGGTATCTTACACAAGGGTGCGTAAGTAGTTTACGCCTAAGCAAAAACTGTTGCTTTATAAAGTGATGTGATGTGTTTACATCTGTGGGATGGATCCGCGAAGCAACTGCTTGCTCCTTAGACTCGAATCAGCGTCGCGCTGTTGCCTCGTTAACGACCTCGAGGTATCTCGGCAACTTAGAAACCCTTCAACTCCACGGGGACATTGAGTCGTTGTGCGTGTTACGTTTGGAAAGCATCCACACACTGCCGATATCCCCCCACTAAGGACAAATTTATCTTGTAAACCCAATGCGAAGTGCATTGGATTTACAAGATCAATTCTACTGCTTTCCCACCAATGTTCAGTATGGGTTCCATAATGTTAAGGTGTTCTAACCGCCGACATGGTATTTGCAGCCCCCATAATGATCAAACGCCCATTTGCACCATCGGGCTACACCTCTGCGTTAGCCTGGCGGGTGCCATATGTTTGGCTATCCATAAAAAAAAGTTAAAAGTTATCAATAAAACATAATTTTACACTGAATTTTCAAAATATATGCTAACCCTTTATTATGAAATCAGATACCCGATACATGCTATATTAAAATCTAAATTAGAATCTAAATTAAATAAATTATATGCCAAAAGTTGCATAGGTACGGTCATCTGCAGAAATGCAAGAAATATTTTGCACATTTAATTTGTGTGCTTTTGTCACCTGCAACCGACGACGTTGAATCGAACACGTTAAGTGAATCTATCGCCTCAGAACGGGACTAGCCAACGAAGAGAGCGCTGTGGTTAGCTAATTGCCCATATTTTATCACATTTGACATTATTGTGCTGTTCAGTCACATGAAGACAATAAATCCTAATTTACCGATACACTTGTATTCCGTGGCAGCCGCTTGCAATAGATCTTAGTTCGTTCTGTGCTTATAGCAAAAATAAGCGGTTAAGATTCGTGCACTAGCGTGTCCTATAAACGTCGTTGCCTGCAACCTACATATTCCTAATTATGTATTTATTTTCATTGATTTGGTATTTTTTCAAAAACAAAACGCAGAGTATAATCAATACCTTTATGTACTATTAAACTTATTTTATAAACATAACCCTACATTTAATAACATGAACTTTGCCACCTCTGTATGAACTTGTAGTTCTATTATTGTCTCTTCTCGTATGAAACTGTTCACGCAAAATTTCTTCTCCTGTGCCTGAATTAACTTACTATTACATCAATACAATATAAATGCACGTTTAGTACTCGCAAGCATATAATAGAATGACCTAAGCATTTTTGCATACAATTGTGGCGTTCTTGTGATATGATGAAGATATCATAACTATTCATAAACGAATAATATTTAGAATAATTCATCGAATGTTGCAAGTATAAAGTGTATTTAACACCAGAAAAATTATAACTACGTGGACCGGATTGGGTAAATAAAAATAGAGTTACATAAGATTTTTAAATAGTCTTTTTATCTTATAGCTAGCATTAATGATTAGTGTCACACAGTCCTGAGCGGTCAGCACGTTGGGAGAATGAGCCCGCAGGGGCCGAACGGCTCACTTCTTGGCCAGCTCGTTGGAGAGCCAGTCCAGGCCTTCATAGAGCCCCTGCCCCTGTGTGGCGCACGTTGCCTGGATGTACCACTGTTGGGTTAGATACATACATTAAGTTAGCACGCATGTCATATCTTACAAAATTTAGCAAAGAAATATTAACATTTTATTCTGCTCGGTCTATTTGTAATTATATATATGACCGAGTAACATAGTTCGATGGGGTAAATCTACTAATAGATTATGCCTGTCTAGTAAGCATTTGCTGTGTGGCTGCAAGGTGCCACATGAGAGAGAAAAATATTACTACATCACGATAAGGTCCTCCAAGTCATCAGAGAGGCCAACAGTCTATCCATTACACGGGCCAGGAAAGGACAAACCAGTAGTGGATTCCAGAAGGTAAACTTTGTCAAAACTGGAGCCAATAAACTGCCCAAAAATAGGACTGAACCTTCCTCAATTTTGGGGGCAGCAAAGGACTGGCAATTGCTGATGGATACATATGAGAAGCATTACCAAATACCATCAGAAATCTGTACCACAGCATACAGACCGTATATTCTCAAAAGCATTGGGCAAGCCAAGCCCAATGATGTGATTGCATAAACATAGTTTCCTGCCCTCCAAGGCATCAATCAGCCTGATGATTTTGACTATGTCTACCTAAATATTTCATAATAATTTTTGGCCTCGCTTCGTTAGCCCAATGATGTAGGTGCATCAAACTAGTTTGCTTTCTTCCAGAGGCACCACCCTGACGATTAGACTATTCCTGAAGGTTTCATAAAAATAATCAGGCTCGGTTCGATCGCTCAATGTCCACTTGTCTCTGGTCCAGAGTTTGAACTGAAGCAAATTCCTAGTTACGGCCCTGATTGTAGGTAAATGAAAATAATAATATTAATATATGTGATAATAAATATATGTATGTGATAATAATATGAAATAATGACGATATGGCCCATAGCGAGTATGATGCTACCGCTGCGCAGGCGCTTCCCATTCATCATCATGATGCATCTTCGTTCACGTATAGCGGCTCACTAATAAGTTATGACCAATTCTACAACAAGGAAAACCGCAATAAAAGCTCTGGAAAACCGGAAAAAGTCAAGGAATTTTCTTTTTTAGATGCGCTGAATCTTAGAATCACCCTGACGCAAACCCTTAAAGAATTCCCGACAATCGGGGTAAGCAGAGCAATCGGTTTTGTGCCGACCACCACAATTCGTAAGGTATTCGAACAAGATATCAAACAACATTTAAGGCACGAAGACCCATCTACTGCATGAATTGGTAGAAAGAAAGAAACACATTAAAAACTACAACGTTTTTGAGAAAGATTATATATCGTCATCGGCCTTGGTGAGATGCAAACACTTTACCTCAATATTGGGATATCTGAGTGGCACACACAGGTGCCGCTGAGTCCCGGCTGGCCAAGATCGCTGTCGTTTCATTTTCCAGGGTTGGCTCCCAGCTGACCATGATTTTTTGCAATTATGAAATTTTTACCTATGATTTTGATAAATTACCGTAGATTACAATAAATGAATGGAAAGGAAATTTCATTGGCAAGAATAAATACGTCACATCACTGGAATATTCATAGTCCTGTTTTAGATATCCACTGTTATGTTGAGGCTGGCGCAAAGATTGCGCGTCGGTCAAAAATGCCATGGAAGCCAAGGTTTTTTGCAATATAAGTAGACATGTTAAAAAAAGTTGAGCGACGTAGGACACACACGGGAAGCGAAGATTTTCACCCACACACACACAAATGCGCTCTTTAGTTTTTTCAATTTCTTTAAAGAGAGCACATCATGTTTTAACACTTAACAATGACAATTTCTCTAGGTTTACTCGCCAGTATGGCCGAGTGGATAACGTTCCTAAAAAAAGTTTCGCTTCAAAAGTTCAAAACACTGACTGTATTGTACAAAATAAACATTTAGTTATTGTTTCTACCGTCCAACTTCACTCATCCCCAGTTATTTGCACAGACCGTGAAATATAAAATGAGTAATCGCTACAAAAATAACCCAGTGTAATAAACATTGCAACACTATAAAAACCAATTCACTGCGAGAGCACAAAAAATCGTGCAAATTCTTAAAAGAATGTAACAGTTGAACGGCGCATAGACATTTGGGCCTAGCCAAATGCAGCAAATGTTATGCCAGCCAGACATTGCGATTTAACGCGATACAAAGGTCGCGACATTGAAAGGTTAAAACAATGGAAGTCCTCAGTGCAATTTCACAACTTTTTTAAGGAGAGTATGAATGCCACCTTTATCTATTTTATAATGTAGACATAACTAGACCAGTCTAAGGGCTGGAGTCTACTGTGAAATATAAAAAAATTCTTTGTCTATTGATCATACTCGTTTTAAAATATAATTTTTTTATACAACCTATAAGGTTTTTTACTGGGAAGACTTTCAATACAAAGTTCACAGGGACGGAATGATTGAAAAAGATCTAAAGTTAGCGTAGGGTGCAAAACTGTCGGTGTTAGCAATGCTAGGAAAGTGTTGAACTTAGCACTCAATGGCTTCACCGAACATATCCAGGCCCATTCCAGCAGGGAGAGGGTGAATCAAGTACGGGACAAACAAGGGGCCCCCTCTTTCTTTCTCCAGTGCGCACTACGTTTCGGCTCGCTTCAAGCCCGCATCAGCTAGTATGCGATTACTAGGACGCGGAGAAACATTAGTCCCGCTCTTGACTTCCCTCTCAACTTCGACTTAACTTATTGCAATAACACAAATACCAATTTTAATTTGGAAGAACATATCAAATGCACTATGAAAATATAAATATTAAATATAGGGAATAACCTCCTCTAGGGGGACCTCATAGAAACATAGGTACAGATTTTCAATCAGCATTATGGTTGTCCAGCACTACATAACCTACTAGAAATACTTATAGTTAGCTCCGAGGCCATAGCTTGAGGCTGAATAACATTGTCAGTCCAACAAATCCGAGAAACAACTTCTTGTCAAATAGGACATTGGAACAGTGGAACAAACTACCAGAAGATATTGTACAAGCACCCACCACCAATTCCTAATTTCAAAACAAACTTGATAAACACCTAAAAGCACTAAAGTAAAAACAAATAAAAATAACATAGCACCAGTGAACTTAGACATGAACTTATCAGTTTTGGCTGTTTGTTCATAAATAAATTTTAGGACAAATTTCAATAAGGAATAAAGAGAGACTCACGTGTCGATTGCGGAGGTTGTTAAGATTGAGTGCGTTGGTGAGTTCTGCGGCGGTCATGGCGTTGGGCATGTCCTGCTTGTTCGCAAATACCAGGATCACAGCGTCTCGCAGCTCATCCTCTTTTAACTGAAAATAACAAGCGAGTATTGCATCAGTCAGCACTTTCACATCCACCGCTGGATCGAAGCCTCTTCTATTTTCCTTCAATCCTCACGGCTGTTAGCGGTACGGAACTACTCTCGGTCCCTGCCCATTTGATGGATCATCCCACTGGTGATCTTCCCATTTTCTTATCCACAACTAACAGAATAGGACACACTCCAGTGAACCTTACATTTGACCCATTTATGAATATGCCCCTCGATGAAATCTTACGTAATGAGTAAAGAATAACTTCGGAATGACGGATCACTCAGAATCCAACAAATTATTTATATGGAACTTGGATTGTTGGTCAAAAACAGCGGGTGGGTGGTTTGGCAGTTTGAGGTGAGGGGACCATCGCCACCGTGATCCGCCTCACCCTTTGTCACTGCGATAATTATGTCGTTATAATTGCAACGCAAAATAAAAATATGATCAAATTATATTAAAAATAGTTGCATCTACCTCAACTCTAACAATTTTTAAAAATATTTTGGACGTATCATAGCGTCTACCAAAGTTGAGATCCCGAAGCCCTACATAGGGTTTGCTGTAAGAATAATTTGTAATTAATAAATATAATATATTAGTGAAATGTAAATGGCATCGAAAGGCCAAAATAATAATAATAGTATGAGATAATAGAATATTTTTTAAATTACCGGGGTAAAAAAGCACAAAAATTTCAACCATGAAGACTCCTTCAAACTTTCAGCTATGTGGAACCCAGTACTTCAGACGATAAGAAGAGATGAGCGTAGCGAACCCTTGGAAGATATCGTTAGCTCATACTGCCTCTCTGCTAATTTACTAAATGCAGCTAACACAGATGGCGCTTCTCCGTCTAACACAGATGGCGCTTCTCCATCTAACAAAGATGGCGTTTCTCCGCCTACCCGCACTCACAAGGCAGCCATAGCCGTCAGTACGTTTGCTAAGCTCGTATCTAGTGGACGTCTCCGTGACCAAGGACAGGACGCTATGTTCGAAACGTCGGACATTCCGATAAAATCGCCGCGAGAAGAGCCGGAAGTTTTCAAAATTTTGTTCAGCGACCGCGGTAATTTAAAAAGTATTCCGAGCTTTTTGACTAAAGTTTGTTCTAACCGGAACTGACAACGTGGGAGAAGAAAATAAGAGAAAAAAACAACTATGAACTCGCACCTATAGATGAGGCTACACGCATTTATTTCCTGCGATTTTACATGAATTGGTTATAATTTAGTGTATGATTTATACAGTATTTTATCTCCTCCTAAACCCAGCGACTACAACAGCGATCAGAATTAATTCGGGAGCGCACACTAGCCGCTTGACTGTCCCTGTTTAATTGGAATCCCTCGGCAAAGATTGTGCTTTGGCTAGGATACACGCCTTAACACAAGAAAGCATTACCTATACATGTGAAACTCTCATTGGAGTCGCACACTAACTTAAAATATAAGTACATACTTACGTAATATAGGTACGTATACATACATGTACACATTGTAGGTACATACATATCACATCTCTATGCTGAAAATATAGATAAGTTTATTCACGATTCTCTAAATTATATACACAAGAACACGTTGATATATACTGGAAACGGTAGGATAAGTGAAAACCCGTGCTTGAGGCGAAACTTGCGAACCTCAAATCCTTTTACGAAACTCTATGCCCACGAGACCACCTCAAGAGGTAAGAAAAGATAATTATTTTCGTGTAAAAGGATTCCCTTAGTTAGCTCTCGTAGGATCATATTACTTTTTTGTTGTTGGTGGATTCTGTTTTCCTGGTAATCTCGGAATTGTTTTCTGGTAATTTACTGTGTTCTTTTTTATAATCAACCAAACAAAAAATTTACGTTACGTTAATTAAATATCACTACTACTTTTCCACGTATTTTAATTTTTTCGTTTTACATACTTAATTCAAGTAAAATAACAACTTCCAAGAATGTACTCATATAATTTTTCTATCTTATGATTGCTTGCTCACTATAAATTGATACTGGAAAGGTAAAACAGTACCTACATATTTTAGCCCCGCTCGGTTAACTCCCGTCTTGCACAAACATAGGATACTTACTTAGCTAACCCTCTGATGATCGCTAGATGGGGAGAGGGGAGGGGGCGGTGTTACAAATTCAGATCACGTTCTCATAATCTAAGGGCAAATAAACCCCTGACGGTCAGTGGCGGTCTCGTTTACATTAGCCATTCAAATATTTTAACGTTTCACGGAAGCTTTTGTGAATTTTCGGATTGATATTGAATTACGTAACCAAATAATTTTGCAATCCGCTTGGTAGCTGGAAAACTTTAATATTGTTTGTATATTAATATTTTTATTTAATTTTTTTTTTGTTCTCAACATAATAAAATATGTACGTTACGTTAAATAAATATCTATAAATTTTTATTTATTTTTGTTGGTTGATTCTGTTTTCCTGGTAATCTCGGTGATTGTTTTAACTAACTTTTTTTTTTATTTATTTATGTGAAGCGCGGCATATGGCGCACGTCAGCTACGCAAAGCGGCCGACGACGCCCATAGGCACTCCGACTTACATGGGTCCAGGAGTGCCATGCCGGCCGGACAGGTGCACCTTAACACTACGTTTGAAGGATCCAAGATTGTAGGGCTTCGGTAAAACCTCGGCAGGAAGTGCATTCCACTGTTTGCCCACTCTGTATACGAACGACTTGGCAGAGCGGTGTGTCCTCATTTTGGGAATGGTAACAGTATGTGAATGCAATCCCTGACCGAGGCTACTGTTTTTTTTTACTCAACAAGATAAATTATGAAAGTATTACATACGTATAAATATCTCTACATTGTTTATGTTACATAAACAATTAATACATAAAACATAAATACTTAATTCTCCCAAAATGACTACTTCCAAAAATGTATGATATATATGAATTTATAATTTTATTTTTTTTATTACTTACTATTTTAAAACATTTCGGACTATAGGGCGCCACATTCTCCAGCAGTGATGGGGCATATTATTTTTCCCAAGGACTGTTCTAATTGAGCTAATTCTTCGTTGGAAAACTTACAAGCTATAGGTACTGTTTTTTATTATTTTAAAAGGACATATATTGATTTAAATTTTTTGTTTACTACAGAGTAAGAAAAAAAAATTCACCGTTAGCAGCAACCAGCAGAAAAGTAGATTTCAATTGCTTCGGTGGGTTCGTGCGCGAGGGGTCAGAGGAAGGGGTGAGGGGTAAACACGTTTTTATTTAATATTTCCTTTTCTGTGGGATATAAAAAAAAAACAATTTATGGGAAGATTTTTGAGCTCGATAAGTCTATTCGACTATATATAGCTTACTGATTTGAAATTTCAAGACTGAAATTACTTTTGGGCGCCATATTTAAAGTAATAAGCCGATTTTGCTCAAATACGAACTTAACCGACATATTAACCGATTTTTTTTGTGCAATGTTTGGTTAAAATCTGTTGAGAAATGCGCCCTCCAGTTGAGTGCTGATTTAGTGAATTTTTCCCGAAGTCGTGACATGTGAAACTCATGAATAGGTAGATTCTATGAAATCTACCTAGAATAAATGTTGTCATCATGGTGAACATAGGTATGTATGAATTGCCTGTTTTATGTAAGACGTAAACGCTACCACCTAGTATGATGTAGGTGGGGTATGGATAATGCAATCTTCTGTTAAACAAGCTTACACGCGAAGCGTAATATTGCGTACCTACACGCCGCCGCGGCGCCGCCGCCGGTGTATGTGCTGTGCGTACACATAATACGTAGCTCACCTACTTTGTTTGCGGTTCATCGCGGAATGGGTTCGCTCACCTCGAGGCAAGAAGGGACGTAATCGCCCATTTCAGGGATATCTGCACATCGCATCGCCCCTTGCGAGTTACTTATGCGTGTAATGTGGGCCGAATATCGACCTCACTCTATCTAGCCTTGTGCGACAGTCTGCTATCTCTATATGTAAGTTCATCGAAGTTTGTTGCCTTTCGGTAGTGTGGCGGTAGAACGGTAGTTATAACTCACTCAGGGGCTTTATAGCTGTAAAGGCTAAGGACGGAGAGAGGTTAGAGACACGCTGCCCTTCATTCAAATCCTGCAATATGCAAATTCTGCTGCAGTAAAATAAAACGTCAATACAAAAATCTACTAAATATTTTATTCCAAAGTGCTGTTGTTAAAATAAGTATAATACCTGAAAACAAAATTAAAATCTACACAGTAATAAACTAAACGCTATAACTAATCTAAAATTAAGAAAACCTACATAAAGAAATATCTCAGAAAGTCCGCCTAAGCCCCGTCACAAAACCGAATGTTCTTGGGCGTGCTCTGCGCCCATATTCTGATCGCGCCAAGCGCCTCGTTAATCCGTAAACAGTACTACAAGTACCGTGGTATAGCATCCCAGCTCATCAGGCTTATCATAGTTAAAAAAATATTGCGTGCTTATAACGAAATAGATTTCATTTCGTTTCATAGTTAATGTAATATTTTTTTAATTCATTTTAAATTAGAAATGTAACAAATAGAGATACGAAACTGATATATTGGCGTATTGGGGCCTAATCGGTATCACCGATATATTCGTATATGCCGATACACTAATATATAAAACTCCAATTAGAAATGATAAACTTGCTCGTGAACGTATAGCGACTCAATTTCAAGCCACTTGAGAATATTCCCGCCACGAAAGGGAAATAAATACCCCTCACCCGCCCGCGCTTCCCTCCCCCCGCCCACTACACGCTTATTGGTAGCTCTAGCATCTAGCATCTGTATTGGTAGCTCTAACGATCCTCGATATAAGCGGTTCGAAAAAAATCGATTCTAAGAGATCGATTTTAGAGCTTGATGTGTATCGGCGTATCGTATCGGTATTTCCGATATTTTTCCAATAATATCAGCATCCGTATCGTATATATTATATAATCGTATATATTATATATTCATTAGCGAGCTCGTAATTATTATTACTATCTAGCCAATGAGTGGTCGAAATTCGACCTTAGTTTTTTAATCGCGAAGGCAAAGACAGCAGCGCGGCGCGCGTCACGCGTCTCTGCGTCAAATGTTCGAAGAGGCCAGTACCATAGTCGGATTTTATTTTTTTCTAAATCATTTTATGCATAAATGATTTTTGGTTCTGCACTATTCCTCGATATAAACCTTAACTATACCATCACGCCTCTTCCCCTGAGGTAGGTTCCCCTGAAACATTTGAATGCCATTTCATACGTTCCTGACAAACATTCCTTCATACATGCTCGCCGGTTATGGGTGCTGCGAGCTTGCCCGTTCCGTAAAATGTTACCTATTTGGGCAAGATATTTTTGCCTAGGGCGGTCCTAATCGATCCTTTCTTTAACATTTTCTTCATAAATTTGTTTGGTCATTCTCTCACCATCCCAGCACTCCATGTCTCCAAACCATGCCTCTTTCAATCCACATTCTTCTCTTTTTTTATATATAGATTTATTAAAACTGCCTAAGTTGAATTTAAAGTGTCCTGTATTATATTGTAGGGGGTAGTTATGAAAGTAGGCTTTGAATCAATCTATCGTTTCCTTACAATTTTTATATTGTGAAGTAACGCTGCAGTCGATGAACCAGATAAATTAACTTAGAAAAATACAAAGAAAATTATCTGTTCAACCTGTTGTCCGAAGCGGGACTATCATTTCCTGCTTCAACTCTACATAATACATACGCTCCTGGTATGTTTAATAAAATGCGAATATCACATAAATAATAACGAGTGACAAAAACGTGTGTACGTAGGTGTGTTCATAGACCGGGGAGACAGTGTTTGCACACAATTTCCTTATTGTTTACGAAGATAAGGAAATTCGTTTAGCGGATTATTTCGCAGTAGGTTTTTGCTTACGCAATAGTCGAAGCTTTATGAGTTATGATGGATCCCGGCTGGGGCGGCTTCTTCCGATATTTATTACGTTTTGGGAATATTATCTGTCTACGTCATCAAACAAAACTACTTACTATTGATTGATGAGTTGAGGTATTATTCCAATAACAGGATGTGGCATAAATACCAAAAATAGACCGTTTAGCCCAGTGGGTTCGGTTTCTCTTCGCTGGAAACACGGGTTCGAGCTACGATGCATCTCTCTTTCTAATTAAGTTTGATATGTGAAGTGTGACAGTTATATATACATATGTATATGTGTGTATGAAAAATACGTAATAGATCTTTACCTATGAAATAGGGATTTTTTATAAACCACAATTTTTAGAATTAATTATCTAAGGATGGCGCGCACTTCCAAATTCAAATAAATTTTATTCGAAAGCCATGTTATTGTAATTTCAAATTCAGTCATTTCTTTTTAGATAGTGTTTTGTTTTTGTGAAATGGTGGTAGTTTTTGGCGCCATGGATAAACTGAAAATTCGTACAATTTTTCAAATACTAGTTCCTGTGTAGTGGGTGGACCCGGGTACAGCACCTAATCAGTGCGCTAAAAAAATATTACCCATAGAAAGATGATGGTGACTGTCTGGTGGACCATTGCTGGACTTGTACACCACAGCAACTTACCGAATGGCACAACAGTGGCGGCAGATGTTTATTGCCAAGAATTACAAACAATGATGGAGAAGCTCGCAATTCAATAACCAAGACTGGTCAGTCGCTCTTCCCCATTGCTTCTCCAAGACAACGAGCGAGCTCACACTTCACGACAGACCATCACAAAGCTACAGGAGTTACAGCTGGAAGCTCTCCGTCACCCACCGTACTCACCGGACCTTGCCCCAACAGATTTCTACTTTTTTTCAAAATTTAGAAAATTTTTACAGTGGGAAAAAATTCAACACCCGAGAGGCAGTATAAAACGCTTTCGCTGACTTCATCGCCTCTCGTCCAGCAGACTTCTACAGTAAAGAGATAAACAAACTGCCATCAAAATGGCAAAATTGTATAGATAATTTGGGCTAGTAAAACAATAAAATAACCAAAATTTTTATACATACATATCACTGACGCTGAATCCCGACAATCGGGGTAAGCAGAGAAGTCGGTGTTGTGCTGCAAGAACTGTGTTAAATTATAGCACAACACCGACCACCACCTTTCGCCAAGTTTTCGGACAAGATATCTATCAAGCAGCATGTAAGTCACGAAGACACACCTGTTGCATGACTCGGTGGAAGTACCG